>UESW01004318.1:805880-878539 GCA_900491605.1 Calamus simplicifolius
GAACCCTTAGAATCTGAGTTGATTAGATCAAACTCAAAACCCATTTTAGATGCACCATTAAGGCGATCTGGTAGAGTACCACATCAACCGGACAGATACTTAGGTTTCTTGGTCCAGAACGATGATCCTGTTGAACTCGATGAGAACAACGAGGATCCGATCACCTATATGGATGCTATGCAAAGGACTGACTCTAATAAATGGCTTGATGCCATGAAATCCGAACTTGATTCCATGAAGGACAATAATGTATGGACATTAGTTGACCCACCCGAAGGATAAAACCCATAGGGTGTAAGTGGGTTTTCAAGAGGAAAAGAGGCGCAGACGGAAAGGTAGAGACCTATAAAGCACGTCTGGTTGCCAAGGGGTATCGTCAACGTTATGGTATTGACTATGACGAAACGTTTTCTCCTGTGGCAATGCTGAAATCCATTCGGATTATGCTAGCTATAGCAGCACACTTCGATTATGAGATTTGGCAGATGGATGTTAAAACCGCTTTTCTAAATGGTGATTTAGAAGAACAGGTGTATATGATACAGCCTGAAGGTTTTATATCTGAAGACGAGTCTAAAGTGTGCAGGCTACAGAAGTCTATTTATGGACTTAAGCAAGCATCTAGGAGTTGGAACATACGATTTGATAAAGTGATCAAATCTTATGGCTTTATTAAGAATAAAGAAGAACCTTGCATTTATAAATGGGCTAACGATTCGTTATTGTATTTCTTGTATTATATGTGGATGATATTCTCTTAATCGGGAATGATATCCCTGCATACAAGGAATAAAGACATGGTTATCATCACAATTCTCCATGAAAGATCTGGGAGAAGCATCATACATCCTAGGGATGAAGATCTATAGAGATAGATCTAAGAGGATGCTTGGTTTATCCCAATCTACGTACATTGACACAGTGCTAAAGAGGTTTAGCATGGAGAATTCCAAGAAAGGCTATCTTCCGATAGGCCATGGAATTCATCTTTCTAAGAAGGATTGTCCGACAACTCCTAATGAAAGAGAACGTATGAGTCGAATTCCATATGCTTCGGCAGTAGGATCGATTATGTACACCATGACATGTACAAGACCAGATGTGGCATACTCACTAGGAGTAGTGAGTAGATACCAATCTGATCCAGGAGAAAAACACTGGCAAGTTGTTAAGACAATCCTTAAGTATTTGAGAAATACTAAGGACCAGTGGTTAGTCTATGGAGAGTCTGATTTGAAACTTGTTGGATATACTGATTCCAGTTTTCAATCAGATCATGATGATAGCAAAAGTGTATCGGGTTTCGTGTTTATCCTAAATGGTGGAGCTGTTTGCTGGAAAAGTTCCAAGCAACATACAGTGGCAGATTCGGTGTGCGAGGCAGAGTACATCGCTGCATCAGATGCTGCGAAAGAAGCTGTGTGGCTGCGAAAGTTCATCTCCGAGCTTGGAGTGACACCTTCCATAGATGAACCAGTCCTGTTATACAGTGACAGCACTGGTGCCATAGCTCAAGCAAAGGAACCACGAGCACATCAGCGCACCAAGCACATACTGCGCCGGTTTCATCTTATTCGAGAGATAGTAGACCGAGGTGACATAAATCTTCAGAAGATTGATGGAAAGGAAAACCTAGGTGACCCATTTACTAAAGCACTCAGCATCAAGGAGTTTGACAACTATAAGTTGAAGATGGGTATTAGATACTGTAATGAGTGGCTTTAGGCTAAGTGGGAGTTTGTTGGGAATTGTATCCTAAAGCCAATCATTTGATGATTGTGCTGATGTAAATTGTATATAAATTGATATATTAATAAAAGTTATTTGGCAGTTTATTCATTACAAGAACATCTTCTTAATACTCCTGAAAGTAATGAAGCCCTTAGGATCTTCCTCACGATAAAGGAGGATTTATCTTAGAAGGTCCTTAAAAGTTCGCGACCAAATGATATACTATGACAGGGCCATAGTACTATCAATTATAGGACGTTGTATATCATATTTGTTGGTTATCCTCTTAACCAAGGAGTGTAGAGACACTGGTATGACATACAGGTGAAAGTGTAGGAGTACATTTCACCGAACGTGACTCATTTCCGGATACTCTGCTGTCAAGAGTTAATCCGAGAAGATATAGGTATAAGTATCCTTCAGACCTGAAGATCACAACCAGTGGCTTACAAGCAACTCATTGTACTTAGGTGCCGGACCACCTGGATTTCTAATCCAGCTACGAAAGGTTACTGGGTGCAGTCAAGTACTTGTGGTAGTCAGTTGTGGATCAAGATGGAATTTGACCTATCCCATTAAAAGGAGAAATGCTTGTGTTTCAATTTAGCAAGACCTTGGCCAAGGCACTTCATGTGAAAGTCACATGATCACTAAAGTTGAAATCACTTTATGGATTTGCTATTTAGAGTTGACAGGCTCTTAAGCCATCCTTAGCATTTGTGGTCAAGAGGATGAATTATACGGTAACTGTTTCTTAGGGTTCTTGGAGTTTGCTCGGCAACTCTTCGACCTATCCGGACGTCGGGTTCCATTGCTAGATGGGCACATCGATTAGTATAGAAAGTTGTTTCTATGCTACCGGCTTAGGTTCGAACCTAGAGAGTCACACGCATAGAAGTTTCCTAGGATGATCTATTTGCTGATCAACGATTGAGAATCGTATATGATTTAATTAATCAATTTGATTGATTGAATTATCTCAATTGGGTTAAGTACAATTGAATAAGATTCAATTTGGTTTAAGTCTATTAGAAGGACAAGTCAATTTCAAATATTGATTTGAAATTAGACTTGATTTGAATTTAAATAGATTCAGGACTAGCCAAATTTGATTTGGGCTTGGACCATGATCTATGTGGGTTAAGTCAAATAAATTCAGATCAGAACCCAAACCTCTCGAATATGGATCTCATATGATGAGATGGCTAAAATCTCATCTCATGAGATAGAATTTAATGCATGACATTTATTTACCAAACGTCGGATTTATCCCTCGTCTCTTTGGTTTTCTCCGAACGACGGAACTAAACCAAACGCCGTGACTCCTTGGTTTTCTTCGAATGTCGGAATTAAACCAAGCGCCGCGCCTTCGGCGTCTCTTCGCTTTTGCCAAACGACGGATTCTTAAATGTCAGAATTAAATGTCAAGGCTAAATCTAGACTATAAATAGAGGGCATTCCCTCACCAGAGAACACAGAACAAAAAATAGAACAACAATACACGATTTGTCGTGGATTGTAATTCTAAATTGTCGTGGATTGTAATTCTAAAATGTTAGAATAGAAAATCCTGGTGATTCTGGTGTTAGCGGAAGCCTGGTGGATCTTGGAGGAAGATTCAAGTGAGAGGATTCAAGATCAGCAAAGCTTTTTTTTCCGCGAGCTAGCACTCCCAGAAATCTGATCATTCGGGGCTTCGCGTGGACGATACTAGAGGCCGGACGATTGAACGGCTGCAGAGCAATAAGGATTTACCTACTGTTCTTAAGGTAAGTGATTTGATCCCTAGATCTTAAGGCAGGCTTCAAGATAATAGTGTGACTAGTCATCTTGAAGATCAAGATATGATCTTGATATTTTTTTATATGCATATTTTAGATCAAACGACCCTGAATATATAGGCAAAGATATGATCTTGATGCATATTAGATAGATTAATATGTAATCTTTTAATTTCCGCAATGATAATAGTTATCAATTTTTAAAAATATGCATGCCTCGGAGACTATTTCTCCCTACAAAATATTTTTAAAGAGAAAGGAGGGAGATGATTTTATTTTTGGTTATTATCAGTTATGGATTATGGTTATGGATACATCTAATATCACTTTCAAATCTAAAGAGATTACTATAATTTTTCAATTATGTCTTTTGGATGGTAAGTGCATTTTCAATCTTTATAGACCTTATAAGTCATGTATCCATCTGAGCTCGATCAGTGAGGTCACTTTGAGATATTCAAAGGGTTTAAATTAGTTGGCCATGATATGGCGTTGCATAATCTATAGGTGATTTTGATAGTCATTGGTAACAAAATAATTGATTCGAGGATTTGAATCATTTAAATTACAATATTTATTGAGAATATACTAACATATTCAAGAGAAATTGATTGATTGTAGTGGTATTATTGATAAATTAATTATACCGGTGATTAATGATGGCACTATTATTCAAAGAAAATAAATTAGTTAATTATGATAATTATGAAAGATATCCTAAATAATTGCATCATGCTCATTGATGTTAGCTTGAAGTATTCAAGAGTGAAACCTAGTATGTTATGATGATTAAAATAAGTGTCGTAATGATTAATGGTACATTCAACTAATCAAGAGTTGAGAGAGCATGGGAAGAAAACTATCTTATATTTAATTCAAAAGAACTTGAAACTGTCTTATCAAGGAATTAACAGTAATTGATATAGGTTATTAACCTTAAGAATGGATGACATAATACATGTGATGGACTCTATGATATTTATGATGATTGTGTTGTGAGAAGTTAAGGTATTTAAAAAAAAAAGATGACAGGAAAGAAATACTTTTAAGGAATTCAATTTTACTTGGTAGAAAGATCAAATTAATTGTTGAAGTTGGATACGTCATTTGGGTACCTAGGAATGAAATAAAAGTTTGCTAGTGAGTATCTATAATGGTACAAAATTAGTGGACATTTAATTTGAAGATGAAATTTTAGTAAGATAAAGATGTTAATATTTGTTTCTGGTTTGGTAGTAAATTGAGTCTGAACTCATTTGTCTCACTCTTCTATTTTGATGATGTTTTCATAAGGCTTAGTGAATTAAGTTGAATTTTAGTCCAGCCTTCCACCCTCAAATAGATGGACAAATTGCATGAACCAATTAGATTTTAGATGATATACTACGAGCCTGTGTGATGGATTTAGAAAGTGCTTGGTATAGCTTCTTACCCTTAGTGAAATTGCTTATTTAATGGTTACCAAGCCAATATTCAAATGAATTCATTTAAGTTGTCTATGATATAAGGTATAGATCCCCTTTTATTGAGATGAGGTGAGAGAGAGACAATTTTGGACTGAGCTGGTGTAGCAACTATGAAAAATATCGTTAATTAAAGCAGCTTCATATAGCTCTGAGATAATAGAAAAGTTATGTTGATGTCAAAAAGAAAGATTTGAAATTTCAGGTTGAAGATCATTTGGAAGTTTTACTAACCAATGATATGATGAGATTTGTGTTAGAGGTGATTTGAGCCACAATACATTGGGCCATTTGAGATTTTGATCAAAATATAGGTAGCGGCTTATAGCTTAGCACTACTTTCATTACTCTTTGGGGTGTTCAATGTATTTCATATCTTTATGATTGAGAAGGAATATTCTAAGCTCCGTTATGAACCAATTTAGCTTAAGAAAGAATTGACATATGAAGATCATCTTGTGCACATTGCGGACCGCAAGGATTAAGTTCTGAGATGGTGTAGTATTCCTTATGTCAAGGTTCAGTGGAGTAATCATTCTGAGAGAAAGGTTTTTAGGGAGCTTGAGAAAGAAATGAAAAAGAAATATCTACAATTATTTGTATCTTAATACATATCAATGATGTATCCATGACTATTGACCTTTGAATAAAGATTTAGTTGATTATATGGCAGAATATCTAAATTCCAAATTTTATAGAGGTGTATCAATTTCGAGGCCGAAATTTTTATAAGGAGGGAGAATGTAACCCCCGGTAATTAATTGTGGGGAATGCAACTCCTAGTATTTATTTTGGGGACACCTGGCATCTTGACTTCCTTCTAATGTTTAGGTTCCGATGCGACATCTGATTTCTCGGGTCTTTGCGTGTCGGATGGGTTCCCGTTTTCCCTTGATCCGAGGCATCGCGTGGGAGAATAAAAGGAGTTGGAGGTTGACTCCCTCCTTCACCCTGGCGCACACCTCCTCTAGGTAATCGCCTGCCCATCCTCCTAATGCCAGAGAGAGTTAGGGAGGGAATCTGAGCGCAAGAGGACAAAGCAGAGGTCCAGAAAAAGGACTCCATGGAGGATAGCCACCGCCAGAAGGGAAGAGATCTTTTATTTTTGAAGGCCTAACCCTGTACCAGTCTTGAGCTATCATCGTCGGAGCCGCACCGGCCAAATCCTACGATATAGGGTGGTGGAGAAACGAAGTGATGAATCTTGGAACTTGCGATAGTGGAAATCTTGATTTGATTCATGGGTTCGGTGTTTGTTTAGTCAGACACTTTTTTGGTTGGGATTTTGGATGGTGCTGGAGGAAGGCGGATTAAGAAGTTTGTTGGGATATTGATCTGTTGTGTCTTGAAATGGCAGCTGCCCACTTTGAGATTGGACCCCATCTTTGGGTTGAGGATCCAGATGTAGCCGGATAGATGGAGAGGTCATTGAGGTCAATGCCATTAGTTTCTCCCCAGATGGCCGATGGCTTGTTTCGGATGGAGATAACATTGTTAAGGTACCCAGATGTCCAAATACCTGGTTAACCATTTGGGATTAGCGTACTGAGGTAAGTAAGTCTATTTATAATTAATAATTTATAACTCATGGTTTTATAGTTTGCAAGTATATTATGAGATAAGGAAAACGGAAGTTTATTTGGTTTGATTATTTTGAATAGTACCATAAATCTACATATGAGCATTTATTACGACTATAGTAGCTGATAATATTTTGAAAGAAATAGTTTCTTGGTGTATGTGCAAAAATATAAATTCTTTGATTGGCAAAATATGTTGGGATTACCATATGCATTTGCTAATAATGTACAAACTACTGTATATATAATATGAGAAATTGATGCATGATGAGTGATATACAAGTATGATGATAACATTGCGATAGACTAGTATGTGTCGCGCGGTTCTCATTTGGCCTCACACATCTGTAGGGTGTGTTCTGTTTGAGTATGTATGGCCTCACACATCTAGAGGATGTGTTCTGATTAATTTGTAGGGCCGTGGGACACATACAAAAATAATAATTACATAAACAGTGGGTTTGTTTACATTACATAATCTGGTATTTATTGCATAATCTGGTAAGTAAGCCAAATATAATAATTTTATAAATTATAAATTGTTGTATTTATAGTTTTATGCATACTTATGAAATGGAGTTTTATTGATTATTTTGAAATTGGTAAACTATACCATAAGTATTTAATTGAATATTTGCTACAATAGCTGGTATTAATTTGCAAAGTAATGGTTTATTATGCTTATGCCAAATATGATGTATATGTTTATTTTTAACTTTGCAAAGTGAATTGGTTACATGCAATGATTAAGATTGTACAAACCACTATTTATGTGATATGAAAAGATTATGCTTATGATGATGCATGATGTGCATATATAATGATGACCTTGAATTATATTATATGTGTCGCCGTGGTTCTCCTATGATGTGGCATGTGGAGGCCACACACATCTAGAGGATGTGCTCTGTTTGATGATGATATGGCATGTGGAGGCCATACATCTAGAGGATGTGCTCTGATTGCGATGATATGGCATATGGAGGCCACACACATCTAGAGGATGTGTGCTAATTGATTATGAAGTGGCATGTGGAGGCCACATGCATCTAGAGGATGTACTTTGACTGACGATGAAATGGCATGTGGAGGCCACACATCTGGAGGATGTGCTATGATTGACGATGAGGTGGCATGTGGAGGCCACACACATCTAGAGGATGTGCTCTGATTGAGGTGTAGCAGGGCTGTGGGACACATAAGATATAATATAAAAATGATCATATAAACAGTGGGTTGTTTACAATGCATTTTCTGGTATTTATTGTATAAGCTTCCAAATTAATTTGAGTGGTGATATGCTTGTTCTGATAGCATGATAAATGCATTTGAAATTGGAAACTTATGAAATTATGACTTGATAATATCTTGATAAGATATGATGATATATGACTATTTATATATATTATAGGCTTACTTATTGAGTGTGAGCTCATAAATCTCCCAATATTTTTAGAGCCTCAGGATTGAAGATGGATTTATGGGGTAGATGGAGCTTCTATATAAATTAGTTTCTTGATATCATTGTAACCCCAGTATTACTTGTGTGTAGGGTTTGTAGCCCAGAACTATATTGATTGTGTGTAGGGCTTGTAGCCCAAACTTACATTTATGGTTTGTGCTAAGTTATGGATTTGGATTGCCTAAATATAATTATTGCCTTATATTGATCGATGTGTAAATTTTGGGATGCCTTGCTGCCCGGCATGCGGCGGGTTGTCACCCTAGCTCAAAATTTTGGGTCTGGGGCGTAACAAGATTCCACTTTAGAACTCTTGCGTTATTTGGCACAAAGCGTTGTTTAATTAGAAGATGAATAGATTAACGAAATCATCTTATCATGGAAGGGATTTTTACCGATTTTAGAGAGGTAGTTGTGTTGGGTGTTTGGGACATTTGGGAGGTGAAGAACAGCTAGGAATCAAGAGGATGCCATGGCTGACCCAATAATAATAGTACTAACAGCACGGGTGATTCAAAGTATATGTGATGTACCAGTTGGAAACATCAATATCTTCCTCTATTTTATGCTGCGTTATTTCCGTTGCCTCTTATTTGTTTCTTGAGCTTTTAGTGGTCTCAATCTCAAAATTTTACTTGTTTTTTTGATTCGTGATATATATATATATTTATACTGGTATCTCGATATGATAAATATATGTGTTCTTAATTATTTGGAAGCTTTGATTTCTCTCTCATTTATTTTGGACTCATTGCCTTGATCTCTCTGTTAATTAGCTCTTCATTATGAGATAACTATTTTTTGATCATCTCCCATTCTTAACCCTCTCCGACCACAACATCTCAGCCAGCATCGAACATCTCCATCATGCTACCTCGTAGGTCACCAGCCAAGATCATTGAAGAAGTGAAGAACAGAACCTTTCGTGACTAAAATTTATCCCAGCAAAGATACCTCACCATAAACAACCGTGCAGGGATTAACCAAAGTTTACCTATCAGGAACCAAAATGACTGGATCATTGGCCTCACAACAGTGTGGATAGTATCTGAAAGTGCCAATTTGTTGTATGATTTGATAAAGGATAGAGGGTCTTTATTGTTTATTGTTCCTTCAGGTATTGGAAAGATTATGATTATAATTTTTTTTAATATATAGAGTAAACTTTGGATTAATAAATGATTAATGTATTATTCAATAGAGCTTTTTCGATGTTATTATATATATACCTAATGAACCCGACTGGTGGCTTGTTATATTTAATAGTTTTTAATGCAGGAAAAAAAATAAAAAAATTGATCGTTCCCAGCAAGCCTCTTTGATTTCTGCCCATGAACTGGAGAAGGCTAAAAGCCGTTTTGATCGTGCCAAGCCAACTCTCTTTTCAGTTTTATACAGCCCCCTATCTAAAGTTTTCAAAGAACAATGCCCTCTGATGTGGCCAGGATATAGCCAATAAAGCCACATGAATAATCATGACAAAATTAACCACGTGGTACAAGCGCGCCCCCGGTGGCGCGCCATGGCGGCCCCGACCTCTTCAGATCGGCCCCGGCGGCCCCGGCTCCTCCAAGGTGCGCCGTGGCGGCCCGACCTCTTCAGATCGGCCCCAGCTCCTCCAAGGTGCGTCGTGGCGGACCCGACCTCTTCAGGTCGGTCCCGGCGGCCCCGGCTCCTCCAAGGCGCCGTGGTGGCCCCGACCTCTTCAGGTCGGCCCCGGTGGCCCCGGCTTCTCCAAGATGGGTTGTGGTGGCCCCAACCTCTTTAGGTCAGCCCTGGCTTCTCCAAGGCATGCCGTGGAGGCTCCGACCTCTTCAGATCGGCCCTGACGGCCCCGGCTTCTCCAAGGTGTGCCGTGGCGGCCCCGACCCCTTCAGGTTAGCCCTGCGCCTGCCAAAACCATCAATCGTCTGACCCGCTCAGATTGACATCTTTTGACACGCTGCTGATGGGACCAGGCCCACTACCAGCCGATTCCGCCGATTGATAGGACTTGGCTCACCAACACTGGCTTTCCCTCTCCGATGGGACAGGACCCACCAACCAGCCCAAGCTCATGTAACCCCCATGTGTTCCGCAGATATTCCCTCCTCACGGAATGCCATGCGCCCGAACCCATGCAGATTTCAACGGCTATAAAAGGGTGAGTCCACAAGAGGTTTAGGTACGCTAACAGAAGCACTCCCTCACTCTTCCACTCAGAGCAACTCTATCTCTAAGGGTTCTCTGGACCTTAAAGGGCTCTTTCAAGCTCTTCTTCGGCTATGACCTCGATCATTGACTTGGGCATCGGAGGGTCCTCACCGGAGAACCCCTCCGGTCTTGGGACTTCTTGCAGGTCGTTCGGCTACCCGAGAATCTCATCAGCAGCCAGATCAAGCTTCCCAGCGTTCCACATCGGCGGTCGAGCGTCATCAGATTGGCGCGCCAGGTAGGGGCGGGAAAAAGGAAGACCCGAACCCTACAGTACTCCTCTCTTTTCTCTCCCTCTCTCAACAATGGTGATGACACGGGCTCAGGATGCCTCTGTTAGTCACCCTGGGGGGCATCTTCCTCCGGTTAGGCAGCAAGAGACCAACCTCCCTACTGCCGATCTCCCGTTACCTGCCCGCAACCAGATGCGGCTGCCCCAGCTGTGGAGCAGCTGGCGGTTCTCACCCAGCAAGTCCAAACTCTCACTGCTATGGTCCATGGACTTCAGCAGCAGCAGTCCGTGACCATCCAGCATCAGACCACTCCCCCTGCCAGTCAGCAATCGGTAAGGGGAGGTTCTCCTCAGCGAGAGGCTGGTCGTTGTTAGGTTTCCCCTAGGAAGCCTCACCGTGAACCTCCCAAGTGACCACGGTCCCCTGATTGTGGCCTGAGCAAGTTTTCTCCAGAGCCGCACGGCCAGGAGGAACCAAAGCGGAAGTCTCACCTTCCGCGTTCTTCTCCTTCTTCTTCTTCTTCTTCATCCTCGAGCCGTCTCGGAGGGCCCCGACGATCAATCGTAAGGCGGAGGAACGCCTGGACGAGTATCACCAGCGACTGGACGAGCTCTCCAAAAAGATCAACAACCAACCAGAGGAGGAGTATGATACCCGTCCTCCTTACACCCACCGGACGAGTATCACCAATGCCTGTCCCCTCACAGCATCGACTCTTTTCGAGAGCTGAAAGGGCCTTTTTGGCACATTTTGATGCCTATCGGTGGATCCCAAGAGTCGCGGACAGCCTCTTCTCCATGCGCCAGAAGGAGGGGGAGTCGCTGTGGGACTTTGTGGCTTGGTTCAAGGCCACCGCCCTTGAGGTCTACCATTTGGATGATGCAGGCAACTCTGGCGCTGAAGCGGGGGCTCCTTCCGTCCCGCTTCACCTTCTCTTTGGACAAGAAGCCCCCAAGCTCCTACTCCAACCTCCTTCTCCGGGCTCAGAAGTACATCCGTGCGGATGAGGCCGACCTCACCCCGAGAATCCTCAAGGGGCTCTAGCCGCAAGCCTACTCGCCCTGAGCCAAGAGGACCTTCTCGCCCTCGGCGGCCGAGCCGCCCCATCGGTCGGACCGTGAACGTCGAAGCCTCGCCCCTCGGGAGGGTGAGCTCACGCCTCTCCTTGCTCCTCGCTCTCATATCCTTATGGAGATTGAGGGCGAGCCTTACCTCCAGCGGCCTCCTCCCATGAAGAAGGGCACCCCCCACGATAAAAGCCACTACTGCCGCTTCCACCGGGACTATGGCCACGACACCGACAGTTGATACAACTTGAAATGCTCCATCGAGGAGCTCATCCGATGGGGCTACCTCGGGAAGTATATCCAGAAGGCACCACAACCACTGCCGACACTCATGGGGCCCCTGCTCGCTCAGGCCACTATCGATAATGCCCCACAGAGCAGACGGTCGGAATGGTATCTTGGGGAGCGGCTTCTTTATCTAAGTGGCCGAGAGGGGAGGGGGCGCCGGGTGATGCAGTTCTTAGGGGAGGATCGGCAAATGTTGAAAATATAAATAATGAAGGCGTTGTCATCTCCATGACAATCGCCAAACACCATGTAAAAAGGATATTAGTTGATAGTGGTAGCTCAGCTGACATCCTTACCTACGATGCATTTGTTAGAATGGAATTGTCTCTCGACTCTCTTCATCCCATGGAGACCCCTCTGGTCGGATTCACAGGGGATTCAGTAAGGGTTGAGGGCGAAATATCCTTGCTGTGATGGCCGAACACGCCATGCCAAAGCACAGTTATCATGAAGTTCTTGGTCGTGCGAGTACCCTTGGCATACAATGCCATCCTCGGGCACCTAGGCTTAAATTTATTAGATGCAGTCATCTCCACCCGAAGTTTGCTGGTGCAGTTCCCTACTAGTGAAGGTGTCGAGAGATGAGAGGCGAGGTCAGCTCAGTCCTGCCTTGTTATCATGCATCATCAAGTCCTCTGGAAGCCGAGTCGGTCCCAGAAGCGCCTGATCCCAGGAGTCCAGTAAAGGGGGAGAACCGGCCGAGAGGCTCTTAACTTTTCCTCTTGGAGATGACCCAACGAGGACCGTGCGCATCGACGGACTCCTCCCCCCAGAAGACCGTGACCGCCTCTTGACCTTTTTGTGGGCCAACTCGGATGTGTTCGCTTGGTCGGCATTCACATGCCTGGTATTCCTCCGGAGGTGATCACCCATAGGCTGAACATCGATCCAAAGTACCGTCCGGTCTGCCAAAGGAAGAGGAGCTTTGCTCCTGAACAACAAAAGGCCATTGATGAAGAAGTCAACAAGTTACTGCCGCCGACCATATCCGAGAGGCACACTATCCCACTGGCTGGCCAATGTGGTCATGGTGCGAAAGGCGAACGAAAGCTGGCGGATCTGCATCGACTTCATTGACTTGAATAAGGCATGTCGAAGGACAGTTTCCCTCTGCCCCAGATCGACCAGCTGGTGGATTCCACCTCCAGCCATGAACTTTTCAGCTTCATGGACGCCTTCTCCGAGTATAATCAAATAAAGATGGACCCGAGTGACGAGGAACACACGTCCTTCGTGATATAGAAAGGCATTTATTGTTATAAGGTAATGCCCTTCGGCCTCAAAAATGCGGGAACAACATATCAAAGGTTGATGAACAAAGTCTTCCAAGACCAGTTGGGCCGGAACATGGAGGTCTATGTGGATGACATGCTGATGAAAAGCACCCATGCTTCCAACCACATCGCCGACCTGAAGGAAACCTTCAACAACCTCTGCCGCTTCCAGGTCAAGCTGAACCCCAAGAAATGTGCCTTTGGCATCACGGCAAGCAAGTTCCTGGGCTTCATGGTGACTCAGCGAGGGATCGAGGTGAACCCTGAGAAGATCAGTGCTATCCTCGATATGAAGCGCCGTCTAGCAAGAAAGAAGTAGCGGCTCACCGGAGGGTGGCAGCTCTAAGTCATTTCCTCTCTAGGTCGGCCGAGCGATGTTTACCCTTCTTCAGAGCCTTGCGGAAGGTGAACAGCTTCGAGTGGACGGATGATTGCCAAAAGGCCTTCAACGACTTAAAGGCATTCTTGTCCTCCCCGCCGCTCCTATCGAAGCTGAGAGATGGGGAGAGTCTTTTCCTTTACCTTGCCACCTCTCCAAAATCATTAGTTCAGTTTTGGTACGCCTTGACGCCGACGGAACCCAAAGACCTGTTTACTACATGAGCAAGGTACTCCATGATGCAGAGGTCAGATACTCCAGAACTGAAAAGATCATCTTCTCCTTGATTGTCTCCGCTCGGTGCCTCCGACCGTACTTTCAAGCTCATCCGATCGTGGTTCTTATAGACCAACCTCTCGGAGCCATTCTAGCTCGCCCGGACACCTCAGGCCGGTTAGCTAAGTGGGCCATCAAGCTTGGAGAGTTTGATCTCTCTTTTCAAGCTCGACCCGCCTTGAAGTCCCAGGTCCTGGCCGACTTTCTGGTCGAGTGCACTTGGGCTGAGGAGCCGAACGAGGATGCTCCCGCGAAGCAACCTGTTGCCAAGCCAGGGAACGATGGGGAGTCTTGGATCCTCCATATGGATGGTGCCTCAAATTCCCAAGGAAGCGGCGCTGGCCTCATTCTTGCAGGCCCCGACGAGAGATGGTGGAGTGTGCCCTCTGGTCTTGTTCAGAGCCACCAACAATCAAGCCAAGTACAAGGCCCTACTGGCGGGGCTGAGGCTCGATCATGAACTTGGAATAAGGCACCTCAGAGCTTTCACTGACTCACAACTCGTCTCCGGGCAAATCAACGGGGAGTATGAGGCTGGTGATTCCGCCATGACCCAGTACTGGACAAGGTCCGGTCCCTAGTTTCTCTACTATCTTACTTCAGTATCAGCTATATTCCTCGGAGCGAAAACACTAAGGCCGACACACTCCCTCGGCTGGCCACTTCTACTGATGGCACCACAAGGACGCCTACATTGAGCATTTGGATAAACCCAGCATAGAAGATAAAGAAGAGGTCCTCCCGCTCATCTAGGAGCCGACCTGGATGGATCCCTATGTTCGCTACCTCATAGACGACACTCTCCCCGCCGACCGCAACGAGGCTAAGCTGCTCAAGTGGAGAGTCTCCAAATTTGCCCTCCTGGACGGGCGCCTGTACCGGAGAGCATTTTCCTACCCCCTGCTCAAGTGCGTGGGACCTGCCAATGCCAACTATATCCTCAGAGAAATTCACGAAAGCATCTGTGGGAACCACCTGGGGGCAGGTCCTTAGCCCAGAAGGCCCTCCGACAAGGGTACTTCTGGCTCACTATGAGGAGGATGCAGCTAGGTTAGTTCAGAAGTGTGACAGCTGCCAGCGTTATGCGCACATCCAACACCAACCCTCTATTCCTCTGAATCCACTCTCGGCCCCATGGCCCTTTGCCCAGTGGGGGATGGACATCCTTGTACCATTCCCCCGGCTTCAGGGCAGCGGAAGTTCCTAATTGTCGCCATCGACTACTTCACCAAGTGGGTTGAGGTCAAGGCGCTGGCCAAAATCATTAGAGCAAGGTCAAAGCCTTCTTCTGGAAGTCAGTGATATGTCGCTTCGGCCTACCTCATACTCTGTCACCGACAACGGTCGCCAGTTTGACAATGCCACATTCAAGACCTTCTGTGACGAGCTGGGCATCCACCACCGATTTACCTCTGTCAACCACCCCCAGACCAATGGGGAGGCCGAGGTCATAAACCGCACCATCCTTAGAGGACTCAGAACTCGGCTGGACAGATCCAAAGGTCGATGGGTAGAAGAGCTTCTAGTGTATTATGGGCCTACCACACTACCCCAAGAGCTCCGACAGGCGAGACCCCATTCAGTCTAACTTTTGGGTCCGAGGCGGTCATCCCCGTAGAGATCGGACTGCCAAGCCGCGTGTGGAATCCTACAACCAAGAAGACAACTCCACCCAGCTGAGGGCAAACCTCGACTTCATTGATGAAATGCATGATCGGGCGCGATTGCGTATGGCTGCTTTTCGCCAGCGGACAGCCAAGTATTATAATGCCCGAGTCCGCCCCAAAGTGTTTCACCCTGGGGATCTGGTTCTAAGAAAGGCTGAGGTGTCCAAGCCAATGGAGGGGGGCAAGCTGTCTGCCAAGTGGGAAGGTCCTTATCGCGTCACCGAGGCGCTCCGTCAAGGAGCATACCGAGTTGAAGAACTCGATGGCCGACCCATCCCGAGTACCTGGAATGCAGACAACCTCCATCGATATTATCAATGATGTATCCCTTCATGATGTGAACAATAAAGGACCTTCTTCAGCACTTAAGTCGTTTCCTCCCTGCACCCAAAGGTCAGATCTTGCAAAAGGACCTCGCTGGTATCGTGGCCCATGGGACACCACTCGGCCCCGGCACGGTGGTGCCCCTGAGTCGTTCAAGTCCCTAAGGCTCCGTAACCGGTCGAGTCACCCCTCGCAGTAGTTCTTAAACCCCCGAGGTGGTTCAAAAGGACCTCGCCGGCATCGCGGCTTATGGGACACCACTCGGCCCCAGCACGGCGGTGCCCCCGAGTGTTCAAGTCCCTAAGGCTCCGTAAATGGTCGAGTCGCCCCTCGCGGTTCTTAAACCCCCGAAGCGGTTCAAAAGGATCTCGCTGGCATCGCGGCCCATGGGATACCACTAGGTCCCGGCACGGCAGTGCCCTCGAGTCGTTCAAGTCCCTAAGGCTCCGTAACCGGTCGAGTCACCCCTCGCAGCAGTTCTTAAACCCCCAAGGCGGTTCAAAAGGACCGTCGGCATCGTGGCCCATGGGACACCACTCGGCCCCGGCACGGCGGTGCTCCCGAGTCGTTCAAGTCCCTAAGGCTCGTAACCGGTCGAGTCGTCCCTTGCAGTGGTTCTAAACCCCCGAGGTGGTTCAAAAGGAACCCAACAACTCTCAACCCTCAGTGTTGGCCCAGATGGCAACCCAAGAGGGGGGGGGTGAATTGGGTTCTTTAAAAATTTAAATTCTTTTAATTAATAGAATGATGAAAGTATGCAAGTGAATGGAGTTAATCGAAGCACACAGTTAAAGAAGAAAGAGAGAGAAATCAAGCACGGCAAACACAAGATTTTATAGTGGTTCGGTGTATCCAACACCTACGTCCACTCCCAAGTCCACTTGGGTCCACACTATAATCTCCTTGATTACAGCCGAGTTGTTTTACAAGCTCACAACTCAAAACTTGTTGTTTCCCGGGATCACAACGAACCCAGCTGGTTTTTTCGGGCTCACCAGCACAAAACCCAAAACACAAGCTAATCCTTAGCTTGTCCCGAGGTATACTACCTCCACTAATTCAATCCCTTGATTGAACTAGCAAACAAAATAAAAATAAAGTTTACAACACAAACAGCTCCTTAAATGAGCAAATATTCAATTTAAATAGACAAGGTTAGAAAAGCCTGTTTGAAGCTTGTTGAATGTGAGCTTTTCTTCTTTTCTTCTTTTCTCTTTTCTTTGAAGGTTGAATCAGGCCTCAGCTCAGATTCTTCACAGAATGGATGAGAAGATGAGGATTTGGGGATTTTTGCCTCTTTCTTCTTTGGAAATCTCCTTGATTTTCTCTTGAGAAGCTTTTGGATTCTCTTTGGACTCTTTGAGATTGATGGATTTGCTCTTTGAGTTTTTCCTCTTGTTTTCTTCCTTGAGATCTTTCGGATTTTTTAGTCTGTCTCTTCTCTCTTTTCTTTTTCTTTTTTCCTTTTTATAGATCTCTTAATCCAGGTTTAAGTGGGAAAAACTAGCCGTTGGAGATGTTTGGATTCTTCTACACACAAAGAAAATAGCCGTTAGAGGTTAGGTGAGAAGAAATCTTACCGTTGGAGCCGTTCTGACAGATAAAAATCATTCCTGACAGGTTGGAGTCGGCTCCAACTTTTCAGGTGTCGGCTCCAGTCGAGTATCCAAAAATAGAAAGTAAAAGTTCGTTGAGGAGTCGGCTCCGAAAAAGTTGAGTGTCGGCTCGCCGCTTTCGGGTCGACTCCGGAATCCATAAGGTCGGCTCAGAAATGCTCAAAAAACATCTCTGTTCTCAGGTTAGAGTCGGCTCAGAGACTGTAAGTGTCGCTCCGAAATCTAGGTGTCGGCTCCCGAAAACTTGGTGTCGACTCCTGAAACAAAATACTCAGGTTGTCGCTCCAAAACTCTGGGTGTCGACTCCAGACCATGCCAAAAATTAGGAAAACATCTGATCCGCCATGGGGTCGGCTCCAGACCATCTAGGTGTCGACTCCAGGCTCTGAATTTTGAAAAAATACTTTGGCATTTGATTCAAAACAAGTTTCTTTATACTTTTGATTGATCAAATATTTTTAATGCCTGAAACACTTGTTAAATCTATTAGAAACATAATGAATATACTCATGTCTTTATTAATCATCAAAATCAATAATTGGGTCAACAATCTCCCCCTTTTTGATGATTATAAAAACATTGAGTATATGCATGATTTAAATAATAATTTCAAATCAAATTTTCAAATATTTATCCTCACAGTAAGCTCCCCCTGAATGAGGTAGCTCCCCCTATGAACTTAAATATTCTTCCTTTTAATTTTAATGTTTGATACCAATTAATCAGATCAATATTTGCAATTAATTAATAATTAAGCTTATTTGTTCCAATGCATCTATAAATGTTTAACTTTCAATGCATATACGATTACAATTACTTCTCCCCTTTTTTGTAATCAACAAAAAGGTTAAGAAGTTTCAAATTAAATGACAAAATTAAGTTCAAAGATCAAATGATATTCATTAAGTATTAAAAAGTCACAAAGTTAAGCATTACATCATATTACAAAAAAAACTTCATTACATCAAAAAACTAAACTAACTTCATTACATCTAATCAAAGAAACTTCTTTACAAGATAATCAAAAATTTCTAAGAAGTCTTTGCAATCTTCTAAATTTTTCCATCCCTTCACTTTGAGTCCTAACAAATTCCTTTAGTCTTCTATCAACAAATGCACATGCAGTCATAATCTTGTCTTGAAGCTCAGCATTGCATTTGGAGTAAGTCTCTGAATCTCCACCAATATCTTTAAGTTCTTCAAAAATATTCTTGAGATCATTCCTTAAAGATTCAGGAGGCTCCAAGAGTGGATTCAATCTTACCAATTCGATCATCCAAAGAGTAATTTCTCTTAAGTTCATAAACTGTTATCAAACTCTTCATTTCTTCTTTGTGAGCAGCAAATAAACTTTTGAGTTGCTCTAACTGAATATCTGAAAATCCAATAGATGACATAGGTGGCGGTACAGGAGCTGGAGCAGGAGCTGGAGGTGGTGAAGATCTGCTAGGCTCTGGTGAAGGATGCCTCACTGATGGACCAACCTCAAATGGTGCAGAAGTCCTAATCTCAGCGGCTCTCTCATCCAGATGCCTTTCCTCTCCCATTGACCATTCACTTTTACAAATCCCATCCTGTGCACAGTAGCCAAGCTATAGTAATCTGTGTCTAAGGTTCTTTGATGGCTCATTGTCAGAAATCACAATCCTTGACTTCTAAAAACCATAGTTAAAATCATGCCATAAGGCAAAGAAGATCTCCTTTTGCCCCAGCCTCAGCCATATACCATATCATCATCCCAGCAAGATTAATAGGTTGACCCAGTCAAGACACTGTCCATAACCACAATGTCTCGCTCTGAGACATACTCAAATGCCAGTCTTGGGAATAAGATCCTACAATGTTGTGTAATAATCTAAGCTCCAAGGGCAACTGATTAGCCCTAACTTCTTCAAATTCAGTTACTTCTCTCCTAACATCCTTGACAAGCATCAGATCTCACTGTGAATATCAGCTACAATCCAGTGACAGGGATGCTCAAAAGATTTCCTAAATTTGAAATGTAAGATGAACTCTCTTCCTCTTACAGAACTGAATCCCACCATCTCCTCTTGATAAATTAAATAAAATTCCTTAACTAGGGCTGGATAAGTGGGAACATCCAAAACATACCTTTCCCAGCCAAGCTCTTTAATTGTCTTCCAATAGAAAACCCTCGGTCTCAAAGAAATCAAAATCCACTTTCCTACCCATGTAATCACTCCCAGCAAGGGTATCTACCTGAGGAGAGGAGGGCTAGGATTATCCGAATGGGTTGAAGAGGAATCATCGCTTGGAGATGGCTCACGGACGGGACGCCGAGCCGTACGCTTCCGGTGGTTACGGGAGCTCCAAGGACGATCCCCTACGCTTAGGTGCCATTAAATCTTAGGGAATGGTTGATTTGAGGGATTTAGGCTTTGGGAGGTTTGGAGAGGTTTTGGAAAGTTTGGAAAGATTGGAAATGAGAAGGTGTCGACTCTGCCCTAATAAAATCAATTTGGGACCACCAGGTGTCGACTCCCGCAAAGTCGGGTGTCGACTCCAAGTCGCTAACACAGTTAGCGCTCGAACTGGAGTCGGCTCCACTTAACGGGTGTCGGCTCCAAGGTCCCAGACGAGAGCGACACAGACAAGGTGTCGACTCCACAAATTGAGGTGTCGACTCCACAGACAGTTTCAGAGAAAAATAAAGAGTTTCAACATCCGAAACTTGTCAATAAATCAATAAATTTTGATAAAATCTTTGGAATATGAGAATCAAATTGCTCAAATGACTAGATAAATTGTCCTTAAAATCATGAAGAAATCTCAAGAAATTGATAGAAATCTAGATAGTCATTCCTTAAGAGTTTCAAAATCATTCCAAAGGATCACAAATCCCTAATTCACCTCTAAGATAACAAAATCTCTCTTCACTCAAAGGTTTTGTAAATATGTCAGCTAATTGTTCTTCAGTATTAACATAATCAAGACAAATTTCATTATTAGCTACATGTTCTCTAATAAAGTGATATCTAATTTCAATGTGTTTAGTTCTTGAATGTTGAATTGGATTTTTAGTTAAATTATTGCACTTGTATTATCACATCTAATAGGAGTTTTATCAAGTGTTATGCCATAATCTTCAAGTTGTCGCTTAATCCAAAGGATTTGAGCACAGCAACTTCCAGCTGCAACATATTCTGCTTCAGCAGTGATAATGCAACCGAATTTTGCTTTTTGCTAAACCAAGAGATTAAGTTACTTCCTAAGAATTGACATGCACCACTTGTACTTTTTCTATCTAGTTTACATCCAGCATAGTCAGAATCAGAATATGCAATTAAGTTTAGTGTTGAGTCTCTAGAATACCATAATCCTACATTTTTAGTTCCACTTAGATATCTTAAGATTCTTTTACAGCAATTAAGTGAGATTCTTTAGGTTCAGATTGAAATCTAGCACATAGACAAACAGCAAACATGATATCAGGTCTACTTGCAGTTAAGTAAAGTAGAGATCCGATCATACCTCTATAGTATTTTTGATCTACTTTCTTACCATCTTCATCTTTGTCTAATTTGCATGAAGGACTCATAGGTGTTCCAAGGGTTTGATTGATTCCATTCCAAACTTCTTGAGAATTTCCTTTGTGTACTTTGTTTGGTTGATGAAAATCCCTCTTTGCTTTGCTTGATTTGAAGTCCTAGGAAGAAGTTGAGTTCTCCCATCATGCTCATTTCAAATTCACCCTGCATTAACTTAGCAAATTCTTGACACAAGAAGATTGTTAGTAGCACCGAATACAATATCATCTACATATATTTGTACTACTAAAAAAAAAGTTTTATCTACATTTCCTCTAGTAAAATCATTTTCAATCAGAAATTTGCTTAATCTATCATACCAAGCTCTAGGTGCTTGTTTTAAACCATATAGTGCTTTGTGCAATTTAAAAACATGATTTGGAAATTCATGATCTTCAAAACCAGGTGGTTGTTCAACAAAAACTTTCTCATTTATAAATCCATTTAAAAATGCACTTTTAACATCCATTTGAAATAAATTTATGTTCATATGACATGCAAATGCAAGTAATAATCTAATTGCTTCTAATCTAGCTACAGGTGCAAAAGTTTCATCAAAATCAATTCCTTCTTCTTGATTATATCCTTTTGCAACTAATCTAGCTTTGTTTCTAATTACTATGCCATTTTCATCTAATTTATTTCTAAATACCCATTTTGATCCTATAACTGAATGATCTTTAGGTCTATCAACTAAGGTCCATACATTATTCCTAGTAAATTGATTTAATTCTTCTTGCATAGCTAACATCCAATTATTATCTTTTTCAGCTTCTTCAATAGTTTTAGGTTCAATTTGAGATACAAATGCAAGATGATTATTGATATTTCTCATAGATGATCTAGTTCTTACTCCTTGAGATGGATCACCTATAATCAATTCCTTTGGATGACCATAGGCATATCTCCAATCTAGGAAGATCTACATCATTATGATTAGTATCAATAACATCAACCTAGGTGAATCATCATCTTTAGCTTCTTGTTCATGATCTGAAGATACATCTATATTTAATTTTTCAATACTCTTTCTAATATGTTTGTATCTTCCTCATCATCAATCTTTTCTGAACTTGATGCTAAAGATTCATCAAAAACTACATGAATAGATTCTTCTACAATTAAGTTTTCTTGTTAAATACTCTATAGGCTTTACTAGTTGTTGAATATCCTAAGAATATGCCTTCATCAGATTTTGCATCAAATTTTTAAGATTATCTTTACCATTATTATGAATAAAACATTTACAACCAAATGCATGAAAATAACTAATGTTTGGTTTTCTATTATTCCATAGTTCATAAGGAGTTTTCTTAAGATTGGCCTAATTAAGCTCTATTAAGAATGTAACATGCCGTGTTTATAGCTTCCGCCCAAAAGTATTTTGGTAGTTGGCTTTCACATAGCATGGTACGGGCCATGTCTTCTAAAGTTCTATTTTTTCTTTCTACAACTCCATTTTGTTGTGGTGTCTAGGTGCAGAAAAATTATGATGAATGCCATTTTCATGCAAAATTTTTCAAATAAATGATTTTCAAATTCTGTGCCATGATCACTTCTAAGAGACACTATGGTGTTGTTTTTCTCATTGTGACTTTCTTGAAAAATTTCAGAAATATTGAGAAAGTCTCATCCTTATGAGCCAAAAATAATACCCAAGTGTATCTAGAATAATCATCTACTATCACAAGACCATATTTCTTTCCTCCTAGACTAGTGGTTCTAGTAGGTCCAAAAAGGTCCATGTGAAGTAGCTCCAGTGGCCTAGAAGTGGAAACAACATTTTTAGATTTGAAAGAGTTTCTAGTTTGTTTTCCAAATTGACATGCATCACAAATTTGTTATTTTCAAAATCTAACTTTGGAATCCCTTTAACTAAATCCATTCTAATTAATTTTGAAATTAGGTGTGTGCTTGCATGACCTAATCTACGATGCCATAACCATCCAATCTCATTTACATTAGCATTATTAGCAACTAAGCAATGATTACTAGTAGACAAATTGTCTAAATCAATTAAGTATACATTGCCATTTCTATTACCAACAAATACAATGCTATTGTCAATGGGATTAGAAACAGTGCAGAAGAAGCTTCAAATGAAACTTTGAAACCTTTATCACACAATTGGCTAATACTAATTAAGTTATGCTTTAAACCATCTACATAAGAACATTTCAATAAAAGTGGAGGGAGTTATTGAATTTTACCAAATCCCATAATCTGGCCTTTACCATTATCTCCAAACGTAACAACTCCTCCTCTTTATCTTCAAGGGTGATGAATTGATCCTTGTCACCCGTCACGCTATCAAGATACCACTTTCTTTTTGATCTTTTGGCCGCAAGACACTCCTGCAAATGATCAAACTTTCTGTTTAGGTACCCAAGCTTTCTTGGGTCCTTCATGGTTAGTAGCAATAAAGATTGTTCCTTTGGAACCCATATTTTCTTTCCTTTACTACTTAAATTCTTGTTAATTTTCTTAAAATTACATTCAAAGGCTTTATGTCCCTTTTTGTTACAACAATGACATGAAACTTCATTTTTATCTTGTTCTTTTCTAAAGAAGTTTTTGACATACTTTTTTTATATTAGGCCTATAACCTAATCCAGCCTTATCAAATATAGCTCTTTGATTACTCAATAATAATTAAGTTTTTCAGAACTATATGTAAATTTATCAACTATATTTTATATTTATCAACTTCCTTTTTTAATCTATCATTTTCATTGGAAATTGATCCTTTTTCTTCAATCAAAACTTCATTTTCTGATTTCAATTTTTCAACATCATGAGTAAGATTATCTTTTTCTTTGACAAGATTTAAATTATCGTTTTTCAAAATTTATTTTTCTTTTTCAAAGCTTTAAAATCATCAACTAGTTCATTGAATGCTTCAAACAATTCTTCAAAAGTAAATCATTAGCTTCGGTACTTACCTCATCATCCTCATTTGCCATAAGAAATGTTTGCAACTTCCTTTTTTTCTCCTTGGAAGAGGATTCATCGCTGTCACTCCATGTTGCAACATATGCCTTTTTCTTCTTCTTGTAGGTCTTTTTTAGTTGAGGACAATCATATCTAAAGTGCCCCGGTTTCTTACACTCATAGCAAATTAGGGGTCTTTCTCTTTTCTTTGTCCTTGTCCTTGTCCTTTTCTTTTCTTTTTTCCTTTCATCTTAATTCCAGATTTCCTTTTCTGAAGGGTTTCCTTCTTCTCATGAATTTCTTGAACTTTTTAGCAAGAAGAGCTGTCTCATCATCATCTTCATCCTCACTGCTGCTTTCCTCAATTTCTGCAGCCTTAAGAGCTATAGTTTTCTTCTTTTTAACTTCTTCCTCTATGTTGCTTCATTGTTAACTCATGGGTCATTAGTGATCCAAGTAGCTCCTCCAAAGGTAAAGTGTTGAGGTCCTTGGCTTCTTGGATTGCTGTCACCTTTGCTTCCCATGATCCTTGGAAGTGACCTAAGAATTTTACGAACCAATTCAGAGTTAGTATAGGTCTTACCAAGACTTTTAGACCATTTACAATATCAGTGAATCTAGTATACATGCATGCTATAGTTTCAGTTTGTTCCATGCTAAACAATTCATACTTATGAACAAGAATATTAATCTTAGATTCTTTAACTTGATTTGTACCCTCATGGGTAACCTCTAATCTATCCCATATTTCTTTTGCGGAATTACATGTAGAGATACGATTAAATTCATTTGCATCTAAGGAACAATATAAACATTCATGGCCTTAGCATTGAGCTGAGCCATTTTCCTATCATTATCATTCCAATCCCTTTCGGGCTTAGGAATAATAGAACCATCAATTATGTGTGTGGGTGTGCTAGGTCCATTAACTATGACACTCCATAATTCATAATCTGAAGCTTGAATGAATATTCTCATTCTTGCTTTCCAATATGAATAGTTAGAACCATTAAATAAAGGGGGTCTATTAGTAGAGTGACCTTCGGCGAATGAAGATCCAGCTTGAGCTGCCATTTGGATCTTTAGCTCTTGATCGTTGGATCAAAGAGGAATGAGCACTAGCTCTGATACCAATTGTTGGCCCAGATGGCAACCCAAGAGGGGGGGTGAATTGGGTTCTTTAAAAATTTAAATTCTGTTTCGAATTAGATAGAATGATGCCAAAGTATGCAAGTGAATGGAGTTAATTGAAGCTGAGCGTAGGCAATTAAAGAGAGAGAGAGAAATCAAGACACTACAAACACACAGATTTTATAGTGGTTCGGTGTAACCAACACCTACGTCCACTCCCAAGTAGCACTTGGGTCCACACTATAATGCTAAACTTGCAAATAATTTTTTTTTGCTCACTTTGTTTCTTTTTGCTATTATAGTTTAGTGTGGCTGACCTAACTGCACAATACTTTTTTTCAACTTTTAAGTACTCATGCTAGGGACAATCCATAAATTGGGTTATGAATCATTTGATTATAAATCGGAAGGTGTTATTGAATTTTGTAGCATATTGATGTACCATTTGTATTTGGTACCACTCATTATTAGATGCCACCCTATCCATTTAAAGAAAAAAATTGGTGAATAACACAACCTGCCTTAAACAACTGCTTAAGGGTGAATATGTATCATGAATCCTTTTAAATCTCCTTGGGAATGTTATGCTTCAATTTCATTCACCAATGCTATGCTTATAAGGTCTTGATATGAACAAGTTTATACACGAGCTCAATCAGTTGGTGTACTCAAAATGGTTCAAGTACAGCATGCACATATTCTGGGCTGGAAAATATAAGGGACATAAGTCTGGGTTGGACAAGGCGTAAGGCTCACACCAGTGACCTGGCCTGCAGTGGGCTGTAAGCTTGGATGGTGACCTAGATTGGTTTCAGACCATGAGTTTTTATAAAATGTGCTGGCCTATGTTAGTCAATTCAATCTTCATCATCTGTACTGCTGGATTGACTATTCTATTCTGAAGATAATCCTTCATAGGCTTGCAATAGGCTGAAATTGTAAGTATTTTTGAGAAACCGGATCTTGCATAGAGATATCATGAGATAAGATATCTCTGCAATGTGCTTAGCCAAAATGCAGATGTACGAGGATGAGTTTGGATTGTTTATAAATCATCCAAAGAGTCCTTCCATAACTAAACTTCTTCCAATGTTCGGATGCCGTACTAGAGAAAAAGACACATCAATCGATTATTCAATGGATATGAGAAAAAATCCAACTCTTCGTAGCATCCCTCCAATCCATCTGATTAGGGGGTTTCATGGCCATATCAGCCAACATCTCCCACTTGGACATGGAAGCCAAAATTTCTCCTATTGTTATCAGTATGCATGAACACCAAGCCGCTAGGGTTTGATACACATATATCAATGTACCCTTCATAGCCAAATCAGGCTTGAGGTTTTACATGTCTAGTGGATATACCTCCAAGTATAAATCTCATGAGCATCAAATTGCTTAGGGTTTGACAGCTTGGAGCAATTTACCCTTTATATTCAAACTAGGCTTGAGGTTTTTCATGTTCAGCGGATATACCTTCAAGCATAAATATCATTAAACTGCTTAAGGTTTGGCACACTTAGGCTAATTTACCTATCATAGCTAAATCAGGCTTGAGGTTTTACATGTCTAGCAAATATACCTCTAAGCACAAATCTCACATCCGACTTAGAGATATTTCTAAATCTCATCATACTAATGTGTTTATGAAACACTTCAGTATTAAGATTCCTTCTGAGAGGATCGATTATCATATCAGTAGAAGGCAAATAATAATTAGGGATTACACTAATTAATGTGTTTTCATATTCTTCAAATACGCTAATTAAATCATCTTGCGTGAACGCTAATAAATTACTTAGCAACTAAATCATCTTCAAATTTATTCTGATTTTCACTTCTCATCTTCAATGGGGTCATTGCTAAGTTTTGATTTATTATTTTTCAAGGCATTTAGTACTCTATATTGGATCAAAAATATTTCATTTTTCTCTCCCATTTTGCAAAGTTAGACCCATTTAACTTTTCTACTATAGTTAGTTCATTCAAAACTAATCTATTAGTCATAATCAATTAGAAACATTTAACTAGAATGATAGAAGGCTGACTAAATTGGGATCTCATGTAGAAGGAACCAGTGATTGTTGCTGCAGATGTTGCTACAGACAATGAGTTTCAGTCTGAACTGGGTGGCAACAGTGGGCCAATGCTCAAATAGTGGCTGATTCAACAATAATTGGGGAGATTAGAAGTAGGACCCATAGTTCCTTTGTATGGCCCTTAGTGAACCGTTTTCATGCGCATGATTACAATGCATGTGGTGAATAAAGTGCTGTCTGATGTGCTGTCTTCCCTTTCCAATATGGAAAAGTCTTTGTACACCGCCCCCGATGCAGCAAGGCTACGTGGGCTGCACTGGCTCTTCTGATTGGTTCACGTGGAGCCTACATGGATGACGGTACCGGACGGTATGACCCTGCTACAATGTAACGTTCTGAACATGATGGGCATTTAAAGTGCTTTGCTTTTTTTTTAAAATTAGCATGCAGACGAAAATGCCCTTTCCTTCATTCAATCGCCATTTTATATTGGATTTTATCTGTGCAAGAAAAAATCTTTCTTCTCCCTCGCTCTGGCTTTCGGTACGATCCTACGCCCTCACTCTGGCTTTCGGCACGATCCTAAGCCCTCGCTCTAACTTTCCGGTCGAAAGAAAATATTTCAGCTTCGAGGCTGGAATACCTGGCTACTAGAGTTTTTGTACAAAAACTCCTGGAAGAAATGTCGTCCGTAGCACAAAGTAAAAAGTCCTTCTTCCCACTTCTTTGTAATGCTCCTTTATTACACCAATTATTTTTTCTCGTTAGAGGTAGTTAATGCGTGACCAAACCGTTTAATGCACGGGTAACTTCTTAGAACAAAACAGTTATGACATTCTGGCAGTCATAACAGTTTAGAGTTTATTGTTTTGCAAGCATGAATGTCATACTCTTTTAACTAGGGTGTTATACCTCATGAACTGCGGTGTCGTCAGAGTGTTTTGGCCTATATTTTCCGTTATTTCTTGTCCATATAGCTCTAGTGTCGTCATGCTCGGCCGAAAATCCTTCATGATACCGCAGTTCAAACATCACGACACCCTAGCGACAATGCTACGACACCCATGCTTATAACCTAACGACACTCAAGGAGGAATTCGGCCTAAAAACATTATTGATACTGCAGTTGAAATGTTATGACACCCTAGCATTAACGCTACGACACCCATGCTTATAACCTTCGCGTTCTTCGTATGTTGCTTTCCGGGGTATCGTAGCGTTTATATGGGGTGTCTTTAAATGCTAAAGGGTGTATCGTGCTTAAAATTGACCCTGGAGAGCAGGCCCGCGATACCCAAGTTATGTTCACCCAAAAAAAGATCTACGACGCCGTACGTGAAACATTAAGACACCCAAGCATCAACACTATGACACCCCGTATGGAGAATAATCCCTGCGACATCCCGCTTTAACAGTGACGTCATCGGTATCGTCGTCTTAAAGCTAGGGTGTCGTCAGATGAGAACCGGGGTATCGTAAACAGCCTGAGTCAGTGATGTCGTCGTTCGCGACACCCCAGTTGAAACCTGATGACACCCTAGCACTAATTCTATGACACCCGTGCTTATAATTGACCACAGAGAGAAGGCCCACGACACCCAAGTTACAAACCTAAGACACCCGTTCACGCTTAGGAGAAAACTTTAGAACATCCCAGGATGAAATCGGAATACAGTTACGACATCCAAGCTCCCTTATCCTTCGGTCTGGCATCAAACACAAAAGTTACTAAAATTTCTTTTTATTCATCACACAAATAAAGACAAGAAGAAAAGAGAAGAAAAAAGTACAGGAGCCCTCACTAGGGCTTTTCATTTTCTCTGGGCGCTGCCGAGCTCCCCCCATGCTACGGGGCTAACTCGGGGATCTGGCGCTGGAGGGATGCTACTTGTCCCTCCAGCTGGTAGGTGGCCCGACGCAGGACCTCGATCTCTCTCATTGAAACGGTCAGGTATTGCTCGGCCGCCCTGTGGAGTCGCTCGCTGTTTGCGAGCGATTGCGCAAAGACCTCCGCATCGACGGTTACCGTTGTGCGGCGGCTCCCATGGGTGCCAGTAGATCGCCCCTCGCCTCTAGAAGCCATCTCGGTATCCAAAAAGTTTGAAAGATCAGTTGAAAAGGTGATTAACGATCACATTCCCCCATCCATATTTAAGGTACTCCTAGCGGGTGTTTCGATTGCCCGAGCTATCAGCTCCGGTGCCCCTATCGTGGAAACTCGCCACGTGCCACCATCTCAGTGGGTGGTCAAAGGAAACGAATAAGTTTTGAACTAGGGTATCGTGGGTTTCAACAATAAGAGCGAATGACAGCAACCAGGAGGAATTCGCCCCCCTCATGAACAAAAATCATTAATGAAGAATGAAGAGAGTGTGGGGAAGCCAAATACTGCGACACCCTATTACCAATGTTTCGATACCCATGCTTAAAACTGACCACAGAGAGAAAACCCACGACACTCCTGGTGGAATTTGGCCGAAAATTCTTCGCGACACCCCAGTTGAAATCTCACGACACCCTATCTTTAAGGCGACGACACCCGTGCTTAAAACTAACCAAGGAGAGAATCCCCGCGACACCCCTTATGAAATTCGGTCGAAAATCATTCGCGACACCCCAGTTGAAATCTCACGACACTCTAGCTTGAAGGAGATGACACCCTTGCTTAAAACTAACCACGGAGAGAATCCCGCGACACCCTAGTTCGAATTCGGCCGAATATCCTTCGAGACACCCTAGTTGTAATCTCACAACACCCTAGCTCTAAGGCGATGACACCCGTGATTAAAACCAACCACGAAGAGAATCCCCGTGACACCCCCTGGTGGAATTCGGTAGAAAATCATTCGTGACACCCCAGTTGAAATCTCACGATACCCTAGCTTTAAGGCGACGACACCCGTGCTTAAAACTAACCATGGTGAGAATCCCCGCGACACCCCTTATGGAATTCGGCCGAAAATCATTTGCGACACCACAGTTGAACTCTCACGACACCCTAGCTTTAAGGAGATGACACCCGTGCTTAAAACTGACCACGAAGAGAATCCCCGCGACACCCCCTGGTGGAATTTGGCCAAAAATCCATCACGACAATCCAGTTGAAATCTCACGACACCCTAGCTTTAAGGCGACGACACCCGTGCTTGAAACGGACCACGGAGAGAATCCCCGTGACACCCCCTGGTGGAATTCGGCCGAAAATAATTCGCGACACCCCAGTTGAAATCTCACGACACCCTAGCTTTAAGGCGACGACACCCGTGCTTGAAACGGACCACGGAGAGAATCCCCGCGACACCCCCTGGTGGAATTCGGCCGAAAATAATTTGCGACACCCCAGTTGAAATCTCACGACACCCTAGCTTTAGGGCGATGACACCCGTGCTTATAAATGACCACGAAGAGAATCCCAGGGACACCCATGTGGAATTTGGCCAAAAATCATTCGCGACACCCCAGTTGAAACCTCACGACACCCTAGCTTTAAGGCGACGACACCCGTGCTTAAAACTAACCACGGTGAGAATCCCCTCGACACCTCCTGGTGGAATTCGGCCGAAAATCATTCACGACACCCCAGTTAAAATCTCACGACACCTTAGCTTTAGGGCGACAACACCCATGCTTACAAATGACCAAGGAGAGAATCCCTGCGATACCCCTATGGAATTCGGCCGAAAATCCTTCGCAACACCCCAGTTGAAATCTCACGAGACCCTAGCTTTAAGGCGACGACACCCGTACTTACAAATGACCACGAAGAGAATCCCAGCGACACCCCTGTGGAATTCGGCCGAAAATCCTTCGCGACACCCCAGTTGAAACCTCACGACACCCTAGCACCAATGCTACGACACTCGTGCTTATTACTTTAAGGCGACGACCAACCCGCCTTAACAGTCAACGCACGGGTGTCGTCGCCTTAAAGCTAGGGTGTCGTCAGATGAGAACTGCAGTGTTGGTAACAGCATGAGTCGGGGATGGTTTCGTTAGGCCCTTCGTGTCGTTAGGCCTTTCGTGTCGTATTGTTTTAACCTTCGTGTCCTAATCCTTTGTCATGATATATTGACAACTAAATCTATGGATATCATTGTTCATGACTGTGTGCCTATATTTCCACAGACGATGCTGAAATTAAAGATCGGAAAGAAATCGATAATACTCCCGACCGTGCACCTTCACCCGTCGCTCCAAATGCAGTGGATGATACTGTAGTTCCTCAAACTGGAATGGAATTCAATTCAGCAGATGATGTATATACATTCTACAATGGCTACGCGAAACGAGTTGGTTTTGGAATATCAACAGTGTGTAGCAGGGCCAACAACAAAAAATAACTTTGCTTCAAGCACCTGGCGTGTTGGAGGCAAGGAAAATCTAGAAAAACAGAGAAGAGTATGAATCATAGGGATACTAGGAAAGTTGATTGTATGGCATCCATAAAAGCAAGACTGAATGCTACAAGTGGTAAGTGGATATTGGATGAGGTTTCTCTAGAACATAACCATGGGATGTCCATAACATCAACTGGTTATCTACGGTCGCATAGGAGGATCAGCACACCAGAGAAGGCAGAGATCAGCAATTTACATACCGTGAATGTTCCGACAACTCAGATATACTCTGCCATAGCAAGGAGAAAAGGGGGCAGAAGACAATTGGAGTTCACCGAGAAGGATGCTCGTAACTTCATTTGTCACGAACGTCAGTCTAAGCTGAAAGAAGGAGATGCTTAGTCGATGGTAATTTATTTCACCGAAATGCAACTCAGAAATCCCAATTTCTTCTATACCTTAGACCTCAATTATAATGGTCATCTGAGGTCTGTCTTCTGGATTCATCCAAGGTCAAGATTGGCATGCACATACTTCGGTGATGTTCTAAGCTTTGACTCAACCTACTTGACAAACAGATATCAAATGCTTTTTGTCCATTCATCGGGGTCAACCATCATGGACAGTCCATCTTGCTTGGTTGCGCATTATTGTCTGATGAGAGTACTGAGACATATAAATGGGTTTTCCAGGCATGGCTGGATGCAAATGGTGGTCAAGCACCTATTGCCATAATAACTGACCAAGATAAGGCAATCGAGGCTGCTGTCAAAGAAGTTTTTCCTAACACATGACATCGATTTTATCTTTGGCATATATTGAAGAAGATACCTAAAAAGATTGGCCACATTTGCACGGCAAATCCCAAGTTTATGGTTGATTTCGATGAGGCGATATATGATTCATTGACCATACAGTCATTCAAGGAAAGGTGGGCACATGTTATGGAGAAATATAAAGAATGCAAGTCTATAGATTGGTTCAATGTCCTTTACGAATGTCGGGATAAATGGGTCCCAGTTTACCTAAAGGATACATTCTTCGCAGGTTTGTTTGTCATTGTCTTTGGTTCATGTTCGCATTAAACGCTTTTTTTTTGTTGACAAAATTTTGAATAGGGATGTCATCTTCACAAAGGAGCGAGGGCATTAATCACTTCTTCGATGTATTTATAAATTCAAAGACAACACTAACGGAGTTCATAAGTAAGTACGAAGATGCCTTGGAAAAAAGATACGAGGCCAAAAATAAGGAAGATAATAGGACGTTGCAAACGATTGCTTTCCTAAAGACATCATCACCTTTTGAGAGACAAGCTGTAGGAAGGTATACAAGGTGCATTTTCAAAAAATTTAGAATGAGATCCTTGAAATGGCTGCATCAAATACTAAATTAATCAAGGAAGCTGGCAACTGTTATGTATATTTCGTAAAGTCGTATGAAAGGATTGAAGTCGATGGAATCGGCAAGGAGATGATCAAAGATTATATCATGTCATACGATAGAAATATTGAGGATGTCCAATGCCAGTGCCGATCCTTTCAGTTCAAGAGGTACCTGTGTAGGCATGACTTGTTGGTTCTTCATCAAAGTGACGTATTTCGTTTACCAGATAAATACTTCTTGAAGAGATGGTGCAAGGACATGAAATACCAATTCGACGAATTCGACTATAATACTGAAGGTTATGATAAAAGTACACGAAAATCGTGGTACGCAGTGATAATTTTTTAATTGAAATATCTTAATATTTGTTTTCGTTAATATTATATTAATGATTGTAGATATAGTTTGCTGAGTCATCGGATGATGAAGCTCGCTGAGATAGCCTCCATGTCTGAAGATGCATTTAATGTAGTGATGGATGGTTTAACACCTATATTCAAAATTATCGTGGATGCCAACTGCATAGCTAAACCAGGTACAGAGCTTGTAATTCAAGATCCTGAACAAATTAGGATGAAAGGTCGCCCGAGAGAGAACAGATTAAAGAGTGGAGTCGAGAAGAAGTCAAAAAGATCAAGGAAAAATCAGGTCAAGGAAAGAGCTGCTTCAAGCATCAAGCAGACTGTTTGCAGTCAATTAATACCGAAGAGGACAAGGAAAGAAATGTACCGCCTTCCAAAGCTTTGATGGCGAATTTGATGCTTATGTATTGAGTCAACTTACATAGGAGCATATATAAAACACGGGTGTCGTAACATTTGAACTAGGGTGTCTTGGTCGCAAATGAAGTGCTTTCAAAATAGGGTATCTATTTCAGTCAAATGAAGTGCTTTTAGCGCGACGAAACCCCAGCTCTTGGCTAACGACTCCCTAGCTCTAGCGCGGCGACATCCAAAAGGCGAAAACCTATGACATCCTAGTACTCGCGAATGAACACTGAAGCTTTTAGCGCGATGACACCCCAGCTCTTGGCTAACGACTCCCTAGCTCTTGCGCAGCGACACCCGAAAGGAGAAAACCAACGACATCGCAGTACTCGCGAACGGACATCGAAGCTTTTAGCGCGACGACACCCCAGCTCTTGACTAACGACTCCCTAGCTCTTGCGCGGCGACACCCGAAAGGAGAAAACCCATGACATTGCAGTACTCGCAAATGGACATCGAAGCTTTTAGCATTAAGACACCCCAACTCTTGGCTAACGACTCCCTAGCTCTTGCGCGGCGACACCCGAAAGGCAAAAACCCACGACATTGCAGTACTCACGAAAGGACACCAAAGCTTTTAGCGTGACGACACCCCAGCTCCGGCCTAACGACTCCCTAGCTCTAGCGCAGCGACACCCGAAAGGCGAAAACCTACGACATCCCAGTACTCGCGAACGGACACCGAAGCTTTTAGGTCGACGATACCCCAGCTCTTGGCTAACGACTCCATAGCTCTTGCGCAGCAACACCCGAAAGGCAAAAACCCACGACATCGCAGTACTCGCGAAAGGACACCGAAGCTTTTAGTGCGATGACACCCCAGCTCTTGGCTAACGACTCCCTAGCTCTTGCGTGGCGACACCCAAAAGGCGAAAACCCATGACATCGCAGTACTCGCGAACGGACATCGAAGCTTTTAGCGTGATGACACCCCAGCTCTTGGCTAACGACTCCTTAGCTCTTGCGCGGTGACACCCGAAAGGCGAAAACTCACGACATCGCAGTACTCGCGAACGGACATCGAAGCTTTTAGCGCGACGACACCCCAGCTCTTAGCTAACGACTCCCTAGCTCTTGCGCGGCGACACCCGAAATGCGAAAACCCACGACATCGCAGTACTCGCGAAAGGACACCAAAGCTTTTAGCACGATGACACCCCAGCTCCGGCCTAACGACTCCCTAGCTCTAGCACGACGACACCCAAAAGGCGAAAACCTACGACATCCCAGCACTCGCGAATGGACACCGAAGCTTTTAGCGCGACGACACCCCAGCTCTTGGCTAACAACTCCCTAGCTCTTGCGCGGCGACACCCGAAAGGCGAATACCCACGACATCGCAGTACTCGCGAAAGGACACTGAAGCTTTTAGCGCAACGACACCCCAGCTCTTGGCTAATGACTCCCTAGCTCTTGCGCGGTGACACCCGAAAGGCGAAAACCCATGACATCGTAGTACTCGCAAAAGGACACCGAAGCTTTTAACGCGATGACACCCCAGCTCTTGGCTAACGACTCCCTAGCTCTTGCGCAGCGACACCCGAAAGGCAAAAACCCACGACATCGCAGTACTCGCGAAAGAACACCGAAGCTTTTAGCGCAACGACACCCCAGCTCTTGGCTAACGACTCCCTAGCTCTTGCACGCGACACCCAAAAGGCGAAAACCCACGACATCGTAGTACTCGCGAAAGGACACTGAAGCTTTTAGCGCGACGACACCCCAGCTCCGACCTAATGACTCCCTAGCTCTAGCGCGGCGACACCTGAAAGGCGAAAACCTATGACATCCCAGTACTCACGAACGGACACCAAAGCTTTTAGCGCGACGACACCTCAGCTCTTGGCTAACGACTCCCTAGCTCTTGCGCGGTGACACCCGAAAAGCGAAAACCCATGACATCGCAGTACTCGCGAAAAGACATCCAAGCTTTTAGTGCGACGACACCCCAGCTCCGGCCTAACGACTCCCTAGCTCTAGCATGGCGACACCCGAAAGGCGAAAACCTATGACATCCCAGTACTCGCGAACGGACAATGAAGATTTTAGCGCGACGACACCCTAGCTCTTGGCTAATGACTCCCTAGTTCTTGAACGGTGACACCCGAAAGGCAAAAACCCACGACATCGCAGTACTCACGAAAGGACACCAAAGCTTTTAGCACGATGACACCCAGCTCTTGGCTAACGACTCCCTAGCTCTTGCGCAGCGACACCCGAAAGGCAAAAACCCACAACATCGTAGTACTTGCGAAAGGACACCAAAGCTTTTAGCGCAACGAAACCCCAACTCTTGGCTAACGACTCCCTAGCTCTTGCGCGGTGACACCTGAAAGGAAAAAACCCACGACATCACAGTACTCACGAAAGGATACCAAAGCTTTTAGGGCGACGATACCCCAGCTCCGGCCTAACGACTCCCTAGCTCTAGCACGGCGACACCTGAAAGGCGAAAACCTACGACATCCCAGTACTCGCGAATGGATACCAAAGCTTTTAGCGCGACAACACCCCAGCTCCGGCCTAATGACTCTCTAGCTCTAGCGCGGCGACACCCGAAAGACAAAAACCTACGACATCCCAGTACTCGCGAACAGACACCGAAGCTTTTAGCGCAACGACACCCCTGTTCTGAATAAATCGACGACACCCCTGTTCTGAATATAAAATTTATGCATTTGCATTAAATCTGAATCAGTGTTAATATGAATAAATTACATTCAATTTTCATTCAAAGAAGAATTAAAAAATTAAGAACATTTTTCGACAATGTCGCTAATCTTTTTGTTTAGGCCCTCTCTCAATATCGTCGTAGCTAAGTGTCGCCGGTAATCTCTGACTTCCTCATCCATGAAATCCATCTTCATATCAGGATTGTCCCATCGAGCAAGACATTCCATGTATCTCAGACAGTATAGGTCGTAATCCAGCAATCCGATCGGTTGGCTTGGGCAATCCGAAATCTCTTCCATCGGCCAAGTCATTGCTTCCTTCTTATCGCAGTAGATATGAAATATGTAGCCAAGAATTGTATGCCATTTCCTTGCATTGGCCTTGTACTTGGGGTTGCGTTTCATTGAATTCAGGTGCATGAAAACCTTTCTTTCCATGTCGACAGCAACCAAATGCCAGTGCGAGTTTTTAGAGTTTATTATGGTGAAAAGAAACCGGAATTGGGCCTTATCTTCATCGGATACATTGTCAAATATCGAGGCCCCTGATGTTCCAGCGAGTTCATGAGCAGGTGATGAAGATGTCAAACATAGAGCGGAGATGAAAACTGATGCAAATATGCACTTATGGTATCGGTCCGGATGCTCTGTCTAGTTGCGCATCAGAAACTCCTGGCCGACATCAATTATCTGCCAATGCAATGTAAACCGATTAATATAATTCTAAAATCAACAACTAGAATAGGTTTCTTGATATACTTACATCATCTATTATCATTTCATTGTTAATGAGATCTTGAAGATTTTTCCTTGTTACAACGTCAGAAAATATATTGGTGTAGACGATCTCGTCGGTTAGTCGTTCGCTCAAAAAATTTTGAATAATAATTTGGTCATCTTCGACCATTGTGTTGGGCTTTGATGTGCCCACTATCTTTGCCGACTTTTTAGGACGGGTTGTCTCATAACATTCTCCGATGACCGTGGATGCGTTACGCGTCCTCGGCTCTTTTTTAACCCTCCTAACAAGCGAAGGCACTCCAACGATTTCTATGTCCATATTATCACCCTTTGGCGCAGGGGTGCCAAGTTTATTATCGGATATGGACTCATCTTTATTTTCATTCCCATGCTATGTTTTATCATCCAATGAATCCCCCTCCAATCTCTTCTCCTCTGCTTTTGTATCCCCATCTCAATTGGACACTCGGATGAATGGTCCTCCTTAATCTTCTTCTCCTCACTATTTCCATTACCAGGCTCGCGGAGGACCAACTCCAGGGAATGCACCTTCTCTGTTTTTCCGTCTCCCTTGTCCTCCTCATTTATTGCATTACTTTCCTTTCTGAGCAGTGAACTAAGGAGGCTCTCAGCAATGGACAGCCTGTGCCTGACATCGTCGAGTTGATCCTTAACGCACTCCAATTCAGTCCTCAACTTGGCACATCCTGCGCAGCTATCCGTTGGTTGAGGGGCGCATGTATCTGTTGGTTGAGGGGATGCTACATTCTGCTGAGTGAGAAGCTAGCGCTCTTCTGACAGTGGTACAGTAGCTCCCTTCATCTGCAACGCAAGATTATAACAAATTAATATTAAGTGAACATATTGATGCATTAAGTTAAAAAATATGGTCAGAGCAATGGAGCAATGTACTAGCTTACCAAGTCGTGAGGCTGCAAGTCGGCAACCGAACCGACTGGATCTTCATTTGGTGGTCATACCACTTCAACAGCCGGGGCAGTTTATCAGGATATGCTGGTTTTTGCATTGATGTATGCTCGAGGAACCACGCCTGAACATGATATTTTTTGGATATTAGATAATGTAATATTAATAAAAAAATTATACTAATAACACTACTTCTGCATCTCAATAATCCTTACCACCAGTACTACCGAGCATCTGAATAGGGTAGGCTGCCTCGTAACTTTTTTTGCATTCTTTGAGTAGACCGGCTCCTCAGAATGTAAGCAAGCAGCTATTTCTGGGAGAGCCAGAACAATCAACTCCTTCAATGCCGAAGCCCAGTCGATGCTATCCAGTTGACTTAAGTCATCCAAGTGCTGGATGAGATACCATGGACATCTCTGATTAGACTTTGGAGCCAAAAATATGGCCAACATGTATGCGATGCAAAGTCGGACGGTGTCCTCGACATCCTCCTATGCCTTAGATGATCGGAGTTGAAATATTAACTTCTCCAAACCTTCTTGGCGAAGATCTAAACCCTGGCCAAACCGTCTGAACAACCTTCCATTGAACAATTGGCTGGATGTGTCGATCTTCTTCCCATGAGCTGGAAGTCCCAGAATGAGTGCGACTTCGTCGGCACTGAATAGAACTGGCTTTCCGCAGAAAATGAACTTGTTGCCTCCATTGTGACATCTTATGATGTCTGCTAGCAGTTGCCCGTCGACTGTGAACGTCTGCATGTCGACGAAGGCACCAAATGGGGTCCTTCGAATAAGTTTTGTATGCCGTCTAGTGAACCCCATCTTCCAAACCTTCTGAACGTATACGGCCGGCCTGCAACTATTCTTAAACAGCTGGGAAGCCTTCACTGGGAGGACTGGAACAATTTTCATTTCAACTAAAACAGGGGGTAAGACATAAGACATACTTGTCATGCAATTTTAAGAGAGGATGTCATAATATTTTAACATAGTGATAAACATACCTAAAGGAGCCGCATCCTCATTCGAACGAAGAACCATGTCCTTGCATTGTTCCGCCATTTTCTTCGTCTGGTTCTTCCTTGTTCGCAGTCTTCGTCCACAAACGAAAGCACTCATCTCCATGAATGAAGTATACGGAAGAATGAACTATGGAAGAAATTTTGGAGACCAGTGGCTTCTCGAGCAAGAAACGAAGGATGGCTTCTCGAGCAAAAGGATGGCTTTTCGAGCAACAGACGAAGGACCTCTAGGGTTTATGCCGACCTCAAGAAATACGAAAGGACACCAGGATCGCCACGATCACATCACACTGACCTGCAAACCCATAGGAACTGCCCATATTTTGCAACTTTTCTTGAAAAGATATCATAGCTGAGTTACTAGGGTGTCGTCGAATTAGTACTAGGGTGACGTCAAAATTCCTGCCTTGTTCAAGCATGGGTGTCGTCGCCTTAAAGCTAGGGTGTTGTGAGATTTCAACTGGGGTGTCGCAAAGGATTTACGGCCGAATTCGAACTAGGATATCGTGGGGATTCTCTATGTGGTCAGTTTTAAGTAAGGGTGTCGTCGCCTTAAAGCTAGGGTGTCATGAGATTTCAACTGGGGTGTCGCAAAGGATTTATGGCCGAATTCGAACTAGGGTGTCGCGGGGATTCTCTATGTGGTCAGTTTTAAGTAAGGGTGTCATTTCCTTAAAGCTAGGGTATCGTGATATTTCAACTGGGGTGTCACAAAGAATTTTCGGCCGAATTCGAACTAGGGTGTCGCTGGGATTCTCTCCGTGGTCAGTTTTAAGCATGGGTGGTCGCCTTATAGCTAGGGTGTCGTGAGATTACATCTGGGGTGTCACGAAGGATTTTTGGCCAAATTCAAACTAGGGTGTCGCGGGGATTCTCTCTGTGGTCAGTTTTAAGCACGGGTGTCATCTCTTTAAAGCTAGGGTGTCATGAGATTTCAATTGGGGTGTCGCGAAGGATTCCCGGCCGAATTCCACCAGGGGGCGTCGCGGGGATTCTCTCCGTGGTTGGTTTTAGGCATGGGTGTCGTCGCCTTAAAGCTAGGGTGTCGTGAGATTTCAACTGGGGTGTCGCGAAGGATTTTTGGCCAAATTCTACCAGGGGGTGTCGCGGGGATTCTCTCCGTGGTCATTTGTAAGCACGGGTGTTGTCGCCCTAAAGCTAGGGTATCATGAGATTTCAACTAGGGTGTCGCGAATGATTTTCGACCAAATTCCACAGGGGGTGTCGCTGAGATTCTCTCCGTGGTCATTTGTAAGCACGGGTGTCGTCGCCTTATAGCTAGGGTATCATGAGATTTCAACTGGGGTGTCGCGAATGATTTTCGGCCAAATTCCACCAAGGGGTGTCGCTGGGATTTTCTCCGTGGTCAGTTTTAAGCATGGGTGTCGTCGCCCTAAAGCTAGGGTGTCGTAAGATTTCAACTGGGGTGTCGCGAATGATTTTCGGCCGAATTCCACCAGGGGTGTCTCGCGGGGATTCTCTCCGTGGTCAGTTTTAAGCACGGGTATCGCAGCATTGGTACTAAGGTGTCGTAGTATTTGACTTTCCCACACTCTCTTTATTGATGGTTTCTGTTCACGAGGGGGGCGAATTCCTCCTGGGGTGTTTGCTGCCATTTGCTCTTATCTTGTTGAAACCCACGACACCCTAGTTCAAAACCCATGACACCCGTGCTCAAAACCCACGATACCCTAATAAAAACCCACGACACCTTAGTTCAAAACCTACGATACCCGTGCTCAAAACCCACGACACCCTAGTTCAAAACCCACGATGCCCTAGTTCAAAACGTTAAGACAAGCAGCATTAGTTCAAAACCCACGATACCCTTGCAGAAAAACCCACTACACCCTAGTTCAAAACCCACGACACCATAGTTCAAAACGTTAAGACAAAGCATTAGTTGAAAACCCATGACACCCTAGTAGAAAACCCTATCGTCAGGCTCATAAACCACAACAACCTCATAACGAAAGAATGTTTTGTGCTGCGGATGACATTTCTTCCAGGAGTTTTTGTACAAAAACTCCAGTAGCCAGGTATTCCAGCCTCGAAGCTGAAATATTTTCTTTCGATCGAAAAGTCAGAGCGAATCGTGCCGAAAGCTAGAGTGAGGGCGTAGGATCGTGCCGAAAGCCAGAGCGAGGGGGAAGAAAGATTTTTTCTTGCACAGATGAAATCCAACGTAAAATGGCGATTGAATGGAGGGAAAGGGCATTTTCGTCTGCACGCTAATTTTTAAAAAAGCAAAGTGCTTTAAATACCTGTCACGTTCAGAACGTTACATCGTAGCAGGGCCATACCGTCCAGCACCATCATCCACGTAGGCTCCACGTGGACCAATCAGAAAAGCCGGTGCAGCTCACGTAGGCCTTGCTGCACCGGGGGCGGTGTACAAAGACTTTTCCTTCCAATATAAACTCTACGGACTAAAAAATCTCGGGAAGCAGACAATGAAGAGGATGGGTGAATTGCCTTTCTCTATCTCACCCCACTAAGAAAAGTCACAGATGCTGCAAATGCCTAGATCTAGGTTGTAGATGCCGATCAATAGAGAACTTTTTGGAGAGAATGAATTTGATCACACCGTTCGTTTGGACCATCGTGTCAGATAAAATCACTGTTGTTTGGTGGACCAGGAAAACACCATTACTCTATTCTCTGGGCTTCCGGAATGCAATGGTTCAAGCAGTGATCACAGGAAATTGGTACAAGTGACGAAGAAAAGGGCCTGATACCAGTGAAAGAATACTAGTGATAAGAGTGAAAATGGGCCTTCTTCTTCTCTTCTTAGGCTTTGGTCGCTGGTGAAGATGGGTCGGATCCATTGGGGGCTCCATTCACAAACCTTTTCTTGGCAACGAGTCACACTAGAATCTTCTAGCAATGGTGGGATGGAAGCTTTGTGCCATGCTTTGTTCCAGCAAGGGTTTGGTCCAAGGAGAAGAGATGCTGTTGTTGTCGGTGCGATGGACTGGCTGCGATAATGGGGTGGGATAGAGCTGGTTGAAGTCGGTGGTGGCCAGAAGAGAGGTGGTCCACAGACATCACGTCTAGCGTAGACAAGAGTTGGACGTCCACGGCGTTTGGAGAGATGCTTTTTCATGGCTGTCGTGCTTCATATCAGAAATAATTTACATGGAACAGGAATACCGTGGCAATCTTCCGATGAACCTGAAATGCTCTGATACCATTATAAGTTTTAGAAACTGGATCTTGCATAGAGATATCGTGAGATAAGATATCTCCACAATGTGCTTAGCTAAAATGTAGATGTATGAGGATGAATTTGGATTATTTATTAATCATCCAAAGCGTCCTTCCATAAATAGACTTCTTCCAATGTTTGAATGCCATACCGGAGGGAAAAGACACATCGATCAATTCTCCGATGGATATGAGAAAAAAATACAACTCTTCGTAGCATGCCTCCAACCTATATGATTATTGGGTTTCATGGCCAATAGAAATACCAAGGAATTGGTATCTCACAATGCCCATGGGAAATTAGGAGCCATGCTTGATGGGCCTTTTTCTTTGGAACCAAGTGATGTGAATGATTTTCAAACAAGAGCAGGGAGATTTCACAGTGGAAGGAAGATGGTGCAGGATTGATATTTTGAGAAACCTAGGTCTCCTAAAAATTGTTCAAGCTTAAATTGAGGGAAAAATATTTTGTCCATAAAATGAGGGAGTACTTACGTGGCATGCTGGTGTATTTTAGAAGGTCAAGTTTAAGTTAACAATATCTAATAGCTGTGGATGCTTCTGGACAGAAATTTATTCACACTCATATGAGTAGTGCATGCCTTCCTGCACTTGAACACAGAGACCCAGATATGAGAGAGCGAGAGATGAGTCTAAAATGCTTTTGAAATATGTCTTAGATGCCTAGAAATTACAAATCATTTGTTCTGAAGCTCTCATGCATCAAGTAAGTGCACAATGAATGGGAGAGTATAATTAGTCTGCAAAACTACATTATAGATTTATATAATTTGAAAATCCTTGCATCCAGATGATTATCTTTCTTGATTTAGACATCTTGAAAAATATAGAGACCAAATTTCAACTGATTTGAATGCTTCTAGACTATAAATCAAAAAAAGACATGATATCCTCTTGTTAAAATTATCCATCTTGTTGATTTGCATTCTGAAAAGGCTATCATTGATTTTCAGTAGGAAACAATTGGAGAAAGATTTAAAAATTTAAAATCAATGATGGCCCTCTTAATATGAAATCCAGATTATTGATCATTACTTGCAATGTCTAAGTTGGCTTGGAACAATGCATTTTTAGGTTTTTGGGCTACAAATCAAATGGACAAAAAAATGCTATAACCATAATAAGACAATATGCTTTGAGTTAACTTATAGTCTAGATAAGTACTTTCTCAAAATAGAAATCTAGAACACTCTTATTAGAACTGGACTTGACTGGTTGTTCAACTAGTTAACTGGTGATTGAGCCTGTGGATTGGTTCAGGCTTTTATATTGGACCTGACTTGCTGTTTACCCCATAAAAACTAGGTGACCTGGTTGAGTTTGCCAGGCCTGGTTGACCCTGGGGCTGGGGGTGATTAGCCTTGTTTGCTTTCCATAAAAGATTATAAGAAGGGCACATAATTTAGGGGAATCAATCCACTGATGTACTGCATATGTAAAGTATAAACAGTTACTAGAAATCTACCTTGTGTTATGATGAAATACATACTTAACAATGCTATTTGGTGAACAATAATAAGCTACAGAAGGACTCGCTGTGACCCAAGATTTCATTAAGACAAATGTAGTACCTTAAGATGATATTTTAGTAATTAAAATATTTACCATTTTGGCTGTAGAATAAATGAATTAGATATACGTTCATTCACTTCTTGATGCTTTTGGTTTTGCATTGGAATGCCTTAGACGTGCTCTTAAAGATTAAGGTAGAACGTATATCCTCATATCACTTGGATTGTATTTGTATCCGATAGAGATCAGTGCACAACACCCCTTGTGCAGGTAGGCTGACCTGTACCATGTGGAATCAACATGCAAAACTTCTACCAATCCCATACTGCTTGTTACAATTCAATTCACTTTTTATTTTTCTTGTTTGAACTAGCTAGTGTTGACACTATACTGTAGCATGTATCACACCAAATTGGCTGGTGATGACCGTGGTTCCATACCTCAATTTTTAAATCCTTGCTTTGGCTTACCACTTATTTTATAGTATTTGAGAAAATATGAACTGGAATTAGATAGCTAGCTGTTTGAAATATAAATTTAATGTTTGTATTTACTGAAAGAAGCATATTTGATGAAAACACCAAAATAATGGAGTATATGTTACCTTTACTATGTATTCACAAAAATATTTGGTATATGCTTAATGTACAAATTTGCTTGTAAATTTGAATTGTTGCAATAGTATAAATTGGAAGATTTTTTCATCTCTTCTAGTGTTCTAATATATTTTACTGGCTATTTTTTTTCATTAAGCCACTGGTTGGGTTGATGGTCCATTGGTTGGATCAGTGTCCCTTGACCTATTACCACCATCCATTATCACCATTATGATGCCTTATCTTGTCCTGATAACTATAGTTTAGAAGCATCAGGAATAGTTGAATTTGTCTTATATAAAGATGTCTTGATCAAGAGGTAAAATTTTCAGCCTCATTTATCAGATGTTCTGTTCTATTCAATCTGCCTTTTCTTACTGTTAAGGATTGAGTGTAGCCTCCACCATATTTAGATGATTTATATTTATGCTTATGCTACTGCTTCTTGCAAGCCTTGATCCATGCCAATTTGCATCATACTCTCATTAAACCTGCAAAACTTTCTCCAGCTACCAAAAGTTGCACAATCTCCTACAATTACTCTTTTTAGTGTATGTCAGGTCATTATTTGTGTCTTAAAATTTAAATCTGCAATTTTGCTAATTATTCTGTTTCATGACCAAAGCTTCAATATGGTGATGAATATCTGATGGAGGGGTCGCTGAGCATTTTGAGGGTCCTTATTCTTAAGGGAAATTGTGCATCTGGTAGCAGTCTTCTTAACACCAATGAAATGGATGTGGCCTTACCTTTATTGTTAAGCTTTTTAGATGTGAGAGATTCCATCGCAAAAGCTGTTGTTCTGCTCTTTGCAGAATACTGTTCTGTGTATCCTTTGGTCATTACAATTACATCCTTTCATTAACCTTTTTTTCTTCTATGTTCCTGAGTCTAAGCTTGAACTTTACTCAAAAAATTAACCAGAAATTCAGATGGCAAGGGCCTTCGAAAATATTTAGACGTCTTGAATTTGGAGATCGTAGCCAGAAAAAGAATGCTGTTGATGTCATTTCAGAGCTTATTCATATATGTTCAGCTTTGGACATTCAGTATGGTTTTTTAAGTTGTTTTCCTTTCATGGTGCATAATTGCATCATTTTTATTTTAGTTGCTCAAACTTGTGCGCTGCAGACAAGATGCTGCCAAACACTTGCTAAAATGCCTTGGAGATGAAGATCTGATGAGCTATGTAGAAGAATCCAACCTGCTACCTCGATTTGGTTTGTTGATTATAAACTTGATGCTATTCTTTGACATGCTATTTGTTCTTTCTGAATGCAACTGCAATTCTTATCAGATTACTGACAGGTCAAGTTGTGACTTACAATCCAAAATAAAATGTAAAGATCTACATATTTCTCACTTAATAAGCATTTTTTCTTGATATATTTTATTATTAAGTGGGTCATATTGCTTGGTTTTCAAACAGCTTCATATAAGTGGCTTCTTTATGTATTTTGTTGGACATGAATGTTCTGGAAAATTGCTGTCATTGTCTCCTTCATGGTTGAATGTAATCAACTCCCAATATGGATAACTCTTTTTGTTCCTTTGTTTCTGTTGCAATTCTTGTTTTACTTTGTTTGATATTGTCATTTTAATTCTGTTACTTGATCCCTGTTTCTTGCTGCAGATCCGCATCTTGTTTTGCCCGCATTAGTGCCACTTGTATTCTCAGGGAATGAAAAAGTACAGTCCTCAGCTAGTAATGCAATCACTGCTGTGCTCAAATGTCATAGCCAAGAGTCCGGTGTGATACTTACATTGCTTGATTGCCTCAGGTTTTCTATACCACCATTGTGATTCCTAGATTTCATGTTACCCTCTTCCTATAATTAAATAACTTACGGAATTTTGTTAGATGAAGTAATTTTTAGATTGTTAACTATTCAAGTGTATGGACTGTGATAATCAAAGACTTGGATTGACTTGTAGCGTCGTTGGTGGGAATCCTAATGTTGCCCAGCCAACAGGGGCAATGAGGGAAGATGTACATTGCAGTTCCATGCAGCTCCAGTCAGGTTGGTGCAGCATTTCCTTTTTTCATTGTGGAAGTTGTGCTGTTTTTGCCCTGTGATTCTGTATGTCTGCTGTTTCTTTTTCCTTTTTGATTAGAGCTTTATTGTTTCTACATACTTATTTCCAATGCATGGAATTAAGATCATATTGGTTGATAAATGACTTAGAAGCATGCAATGTTGATTCTTCTGTTGTCTGAGGAATTAGGCTTCACATTACATCTTTCTTGAATATGTCACAAACACATGCTGAGAGAAAATATACTGATGGGGGAATGACCAAAATGGTGTGTTGTAATGTACCAGTGAAGTCTGGCATGCCCAAGCAGACTTAGTTGGATTTAGAGGGTTTCAGATGTCCTCAATTGTTCTGACATGCAAGAAAGTCCATATGTAAATAGAGATAATTGAGTATTCCTGTCTAAGTGTGGTTTGTGGCTAAACTTGGTGGTTTGGTCAGAACTATTTCTTGGGATGTGGCAGTTAGAATACTTAATATGCTTGTTTTGACTTAGATATATATATATATATATGCAATGTATGTATATACATAATTTATTAGCAAGGTCCACTGAACCTTACCAGCAGCGGTCGGTGACTGGTTTGGTACGACACCAGCACGTACCTATTGAACCGCGATGAACCAATACTGTAGAACAGAGAGAAGAGAAAGGAAGGAGAGAGACAGAGAGGAGAGGGATGGTGAAAAGGGAGAAGGAAAAAGCTTGAAGAACAAAAGAAAGTAAAAAAGAAGGTGAAAAATCACTTGGAATCAACAACTCCCTTTTCATCCTTGCAATGACTACTGGATGAGATATGACGAGTGATGGATGACTGGCAATGAGTGATGGAGGAAGACGCTAGGTTTTGTAAGAGAGGCATTAAACGGAACTCAAAAGGGCAAAATGATGCCTTTTATAGTGATTAAATGGATTGAACCCAAATCCGAAGCCACTAATTCAAGTCTGCCTATCCAAACCTGATAATGCGAGCCAACTTTAATAGTTAAACCAACCTAGCTTCCAACCTGTATAGTTTGATTCGCTCTGAAGCGATTGGTTCAGGATGGTTTGATGGTCGTTGAATGTATATAATATAATGTCATGTGTGTAACACATGCATGCATCGTATATACTTCTATGATTATAATGAAATTGTTCATTTGAGATGGTCTAGTCATGCATAATCAACAGGCAATAAAAGTGGAATAATAAATGAGGCTGCCTCCTTCGGGACTAAGATAAGATTTAGAAAAGATGATTTTGGCATAATGAGAAGGGATTTATAGTGATTGGATCTGATTGAAAATGATGTAATAAGAGTTATAGCTTTGATTCACCCTGGATGGCATAGAATAATTGTATGATTTTGTTAATTGGTCCTTTCATGATTCCAATTGTTTTCTGTGTACTTTTGTCTTCTGATGTATGACAAGGAATTTGATATATCTTTACAGGGAGAAGCTGGACATTGACAGAGTACTTGGATTGATTCCAAAATTGTTTGAAATTGTACGGTCGATCTTACCGTGTTTTATATATTAAAAACATGAGAAGTAATATCTTTTTGACTGGGTTTTCTTTGATTTAACTGTTTTCTTGCATTTAACCTTTTAGCCTTTTTCTAATATTTCATTAGATCATCTAACAAGTGCTTTGCCAACTGCCTGTTTTAAGCTTTCTTTTCCTACAATTAGGTATGATTTCTATTGTTTATCTACCTTTAAAGATAATGAGAAAAATATTGAATGTCAAGGAAGTGACTGAAGAATGACTTTGAAACTTACCTTCGTTGTCTTAAAATACAATCATGATAAATTTTGCTTTTCTAGTTTGCTATAGATATTATTCTAGGTGACCTTTTTATCTAAAGAATATATTTATGGAATGAGCCATGGAAATTAATTTTGTTCATTTTTTGATTTAGTTTTATAGAGGGTGTACTTTGGTGCAATGGTAAGGTCATTCCGTTGTAACTTGGGCATCATAGATTTAAGACATGGAAACAGCCTTTCCACATATAGGGTTAAGGCAGCATACATTTGACCCTCTCCAGACCCCAAAATGGCATGAGCCTTTTGCATGGGCCCACCTTTTTTTATCTTTTGATATATTTTTGTATTGAGTGCTGGTAGATGGATTGGAGTCATAACTAGCATAATTGGTTGACTTAAATGGAATATTTTTTGTTCTTTATACAACCAATGTTTAAAAGAGTGGAGGAGGAATTAGGTGAGCATTCAAACTCTTTATGAGTTTTATGCATTTTCTTGGGTTACACTATGATCTGCTGGAATTTATTTGAGAATAAGCAAGGTAAAAAAGATGCAAGTATTGCATTAAGTTGATTATGAAGTAGATCTATAGTTGCTGCATCTGTCCAAATTGTAATAATTGGTGTACCATCTTGCCTAACTCTTGACTAGTAGAAGCACATCATGCAAGAAAGCACTTGTATATCCTGATAATTTTTTATGGGGAAACAATTGAAGCCCTTACATGCATACTTATCATAGGTTGAAGTGCAAGGTGTGCACTCACATGAGCCTCATATGTGACACATGCCTAGGAATGCCTCACCATGAGCTTCAAACATTTTTGGGGACCTTCCCTTGAGTCATGAAGCAAGGAAAATGAAATTCAAATTAGCCTCCTTTAATGGCACTAATGCAAGCAGGCTGATTGACTAAAAATCCCTTAGAGTGGGCACAATTACTAGCAACCAAGTTAGAGAATTCACAGGTGTGTGCAATGTCCAAAAACACTAAAATATGACATAATTCAATATTTAGCACTAAAACACCTTGGAAACACATTAACAAGACTTCAATCAATGATACCTAGACTTGCATGTCCAAATTAGGAGACTTAGTTGTTATATTGGTGAGTCAGATACACAGATCAATCATGTTAGAGATGGTATGCTATATTGGTGCATATTGACTATCCCATACTAGGCATATCATACTGTACTAGTATCGAACCAAGATTTAGTATCAGTGCATGCTAAGTCTTTGCATGTTGAACCAATTTGCATACCAGATGTACCGATGCTATTAGTAGTATGGTACTAATATGGGATCCTATACCAAGACAACAAACCATGCTTTAAATTATATATATATACTATATCATTGTTTTCTGGAATATAGAGATAGATATCAATCAGATCCCATCATAATGACATCAAAAGTGGCTTTGTAAATAGGTGTATTTTAATGGTAGAATGATAATACAACCATGTTTTTAGTAAAGGATGAGTAGGCAAAAAATCTTTGTAAAAGGTTTTCCATCTGGATCTAGTATAACACTGGTACAGTATCAGTATGCCCAGTACGTGGATTAGTTTGGCATATCGAGACTCGTACACTCTTATACTAAAACTTCATTTAGTGCTGATATGGTACGATACGCCTAGTATGAGGTGACATGCTCCAATACGACTTGCCATCTTGTGAAATAGTTTCTACCTATTTAGACTTTAGAATGTTATTCCAATTTCATTGACCATAAGATGTTCAAAAGTGCTGATAAACATGGCAACTAAACCTACTTTGAAAATACAGCTAGGAATTGTAATTAAATTTTTTCTGTTTTGCTAAAGTTCCTTCATAAATCATTTATTGAAGCCTCATATTGTAACGTTTAAAAAGGCAGCTATGACATGCGGGTAGTCAAAAGATCCTTATAGTGCATATGCAGTATATGGACGACATATGCAAAGGGACATGCTATTACTATTTTTTAAATATAATAATAACAAAATAATGATAATAATATTTTCTTGGATAAATAACAACAATAATCATAAGCAATAGCAATATCAAACTAATAGTTATTGTTTATTGCTTTGTACCTTATACTTAATAGCTATAATAGTAACATAATTGATATTTGTAGTATCCATATCAGGCCCACCTGAAATCTAAATCAAACCTTATCATCAGCTTAAACTTGCTTTGCCTGCATGGGCCCACACAAGAGCAAGTTGTATATGTGGCTCAAGAATCCTAAGCAAGTTCTCATATGCAGCCCTGCAGTACTAAGCAGGCTGTTCATGTGGCTATGCAATATTAACTGAACTGTATATATAGTCCATGAGTGGTATGACTGTGTATAATAACTGATGTAGACATTGTAGTGCAGCCAAGGGTCCACATATGCATAAGTTCAGCAATACTGATACTGAAAGGTGTACTAATATATTACCAGTTCGGTATAGTGCAATATGTCTTGTTCCTATACCAAGACAAGATATCAATACTCTTATTTTCAGCCCGAAACTGAATGGTACGAATGGATTGATACTGGGTGATTCAGGAGGGTTTTGCTTGGTTCAGATTGCTTCTTGATTGAAACTAAATCGAATCTCTATACCGTATCAGTACCTTACTGATATGGTGTGGTACGGCTGGCATGGGTTCATCTAGCAGACCTTGCATATGTGGTAGCATGCACGGCATTTTATAACACCATCACATCGGATTATTTTTATGTTCAAAATTTTCAAGAAAGCTAGGATTGTACTGATTTATAATGTTATGCTTTATGGTCCAATGTGCACCTATATTTGATCCCTAAAGTCTCAACTTAATCATACAAACAGGTTGTTGAAGCTTGGATCAAACTGATCCTAGCAGGGCATAACCATTACAGTTCATCTCGTGAACTAGGTGTACTGGTTGAGTTTTGATTCAACCAGAGCTTCGATTTTTGAAAGATCAGCTAGTATTTGAGCTCATTTTGTTAATAAGAAGTCCAAAGGTAGAGCGTGAGGTTGACTTTTTTGCCAATTACACAGGCTTCAACATGCCTACTATTGACCTGATCCCAAGCAGTTCATAATCTTGGTCCATTTGCAGCCTTCATGTTCTGTAATATCCCAAAAACTCTCTTTTTTTTCATTTCAATGAGTGCAAAGGCTTTTATTTCTAAGTTATTTGTAGAGATTTGCGATGCTTTTTTCATTGCAATTTCTTTCCATTGCATACTCTTTGCTAATTTAACTGTAACTTGCAGCTCCCTTTTCTCTTTGTAACATGTATATCGTATATATTTGCATGTTTTGATTGTAGGAGTGAATAGCAGTGTCATGAAATAGATGGAGTTGTTTTTATGTTTGCTTCTACTGTTCTACATGCTTATCTTTAATTTTGTATTGTATGTAGGTAGAGAATTGGGAATTGTTAGTTGACAAGGTTATTGATAAGATGTTCCAAGACCCATCAAATGCAATTATCGTTCAATTTAGGAGTCACATAAGTGAGAACTTAGTTGAAGCTGGGGATCTGGTCCTCCGCCGCATACTCTTACAGTTTGCAAGAACAAAAGAAGTGAGTTGAAAGATCGTGATTTGCTTGTTTTGCATGAGTACTTGCCTATTACAATGTTGATAGAGTAACTTGGTATGATATACTTATTTGTTATTTGATGAGCAAGATAGAATTATGCATGAATTCAGTTGTCAATGTAGGAAGACGCTATTTGTGGCCACCAAAGCTATGCTTATGACTGCAACTAACTAATTTCCTTTTGTTCAGAATCGATGAAGTGCAGCTTTCTGATAGACATGGAAACCTGCCAAGTGATAGGATAGCCCTGCAAAACTGAAGGGTTATGTTTTCAATCACCTCAGCCCACTATTGCTACTTAGGGTGCTTCCACTGAGTGTCTTTGATGACATTTACTCTTGTATGTTGTATGGTCAGCTTTGTGAAAATTTAGAAGGTATGGTTTCTTTTCCCCCATTTTTTGAATCTATTATTTCTTTCATATAGCTGGCTAAAGTTAAAGTACTTCCTGCTAATACAAGTTAGATCCTTTGTTTTGTTGCATTATGAATCGCTATTGGAAGATAGTACCAAAGTTGATGGTGAATTGTTTTTCATAAAGAGAGGACAAATAAACACAACCATCTTTAGATTATTACTTTGTTTAAAAATTGGAACATAAGTTTGTGATATGATACAAAAGATTTGTTTCATATGGCACAGCAAAATTTTGCCATTGGTAAGCACACTTCCTGATTTATGTTGATCTTGAAACACACAATCCATTATGGCCCTTTTGCTACAGTGCATCCACTTTTTGTTTGGGATGAATTATCTAATGTAGCAACCTGAACAAAATGTAACTGTAATATCTTCTCTAGGTGTTCTTGTGTTATTAGGCTAATAACTAAGCTGCTGGAACATCCTGAGAGCTTGAAGAATTGAGTCACTCTTGTAATATTCCACTCAGTTCTAGAAAATATAGCTGACAATGACACTGTTCATTTATCAATATTTATCTCGAAATTTGTGGATATATATATCTATTTATGAAATTGACCAAAGAATCGCAGTGTTTTTACTGTTTGGTTCCTTTCCTGTCTGAGACATCATGGCCCAACCTAATAGAACTCAAATTAAAGATTTTAGAAGTAAAACAGCTTTATTTTTGTACTATGCATTTGGTTGGTCAAAACCTTGACTCATTTCTTGATTTTTATACCATGAAGCATTGTCATTTTTCAGTTGTGCTCCATAGTTGACTTCAATTGACTGGATAGGTTCTAGTTGGTCTCCTACACTTGGTCTCAATTATGTTCATAAAGAGACTTGCATGACTTAGATTGGTGATTGACAGTGCAAATTTCTTTAAATAACACATTCTTGTGCCTGCAAACTTGTGAAATAGAGTAAATCAACAATGAAGATCAGTTGCTTTGGCTGTTGGATTGATATAGATATATTCTGAAGAAGAGCATTCCTAAGTACATGAACACTGATGGGAAGTTTTAAGTGGAAGGTGCAGAAGATAGGCCTTTTTTAGAAAGTTGAATTTGTTGTTAGATAAGAAGAGCATGCATGGATAGAACTGAAGCTGCAATGATTGAGAGATGCATGCAACATAATCATGCAGTTGAAATGATATGAATTGAAGAGCAGAGGGGGCTATGTTTCTTGGTTCAGTAGAAACAAATTCTTATTCCAAAATGATACTCGTAATGCAGAAAATGCCTATCCCTTGCTGTTAAGTTCTAATAAAAATTATAGTACATAAAGAACCATAATTAACTTGAACATGTGAATGTTCCTGAACATTTTCCTATAAACAACTTCCTGAAAAGAATTTATTCACTACAATATTTCTGACTAACCGATCATTGTGCTGTAGCTTCCACAATTGTTGATACTTGATTCTTATGCATGCATGCACAATTCGCACATGAACTTTTATATGCTTTTTATTGCCTTATTTATTTATTCATACAATTTACATGTGCCATGTATGCATCTATAGATAAAGCCCTTTTGCGATGATAACTTGTGATGATATAAGAAATGATGCTATTACTATCCATCTTGACTGCTTATGCTGTAAGCTGGTCATGCCCTGCTTTGTCAAGTAATAGTTTTTCATTTTTCACCTCAGCAACCAGTGGTATCTGCATCAAGGATGATGACTGTATCGCTTCTCTTCTGGTTAACAGGTACAAAACATGCAATATCTATTTCATTGATACTGTACGAGATTGCAACTTGAGATTCTCATTTGTTGTCTCTTTCCCCCCCCCCCCCCCGCCCCCCCGCCAAAAAAAAGGGCATTTAGTTTGGTTGAGTTCGAAGATGTTCGTAAACTGGCAGCTGAACTCTGTGGCCGGCTTCATCCAAAGGTATGTATTGATGAGATGAAGTTATGTTGTCTGTCATATAAAAACTATTAATCTGTGTTCTTCATCTTTCTAAATATAATTATGCATGACTATGTGTGGTGGTCAAAATTTAGTTGATTATAAAGGAATTCATTTTAGTAAAAGCCTATATTAGGACAGAATTACAAGAATATCTGTCAGTACCATACCATTTAGCAAGAATGATAGAATACATGGATCCATACCATATAGTCGGAAGAATGCTTGATGTTATGGATAGGATGTATATATTGGCAATTACTATTAGTACTCTTTTTGGCATTAGCTATGGAATTGATGATGTTGGAATACAGTCTGTAGCATCCGACCCTCTCTGAATTAAGTTCTGTTGTAATAGAAGTTTTCAAGTATGGCTATATTGTTTTATTTCTAAGGGTCACTGTCAGGTTTAATGGCAAGCTTTCATAATTCATAGAGTACCAATCACCATTCAATCATGGTGTGCAATATTGAGGGTTCTCTGTGTAAGTACATGTTCTGAATTTTGATTAAAAAAACTGTTTCTCAATTCCATTGCATGTAGAATGTTGAGGGTTATTTGTGCAAGCAATTTTTCTAAATGATTCATCTTGCATACTTGCAAGAATCATAAGGATGCATGACAGTGAATTGCTTGGAGAAGTTTTGATGATTATGGTTTTGATGCACATAACGGCAATTATCAAAATAAACATTTTGTGGCATTGGCTATGAAGCTGGCTACACTTTTAAGGCTTGTCTGTGCAAGTAGTAAAATTCTTTCAATGTTGTGTAGGTTGACAGGTGTAATATGTATGACTTATGATGCATGCAAAAGTTTTCTGTTTGTTGCAAAGCTTATTTTGATAAGTTTAACCTCTTTAATAGCACTACAAGAAAAAAAAAATATTGCGACGCCCAAATGCGTCGCTAATGCGTCGCTAAACATGCTATTGCGACGCATTAGCGACGCAATGACTGCGTCACTGAGAATATCGTCGCAACCATAATTTATCGCAATTGCGTTGCAAAACAGTGACTTTCTGCGACGCAGAGATGCATCGCAATATTGCGACGCACCAAAATGCGTCGCTAAATTTAAAACTAAATTTTAATATTTTAAATATTAATATTAAATATTGTGACGCATTCAATTGCGTCGCAATATTGCGACGTATTTAGCTGCGTTACAATATTTAATAATAATATTTTAAATATAATAGCGACGCAATATTAATCGCTAATGCGTCGCTAATAAAATTTTTTTAAAATATTGCGACGCTAGGTCACAGCGTCGCAATATTTATTAATAATATTTTAGATATATTAGCGACGCAATTTTAGTCGCTAATACGTCGCTAATTAAATTTTTTTAAAAAATATTGCGATGCCAGATCGTTGCGTTGCAATATTTAATAGTAATATTATGAAAATATTAGCGATGCAATTTGAATCGCTAATGCGTCGCTAATTAATTTTTTTTAAAATATTGCGATGCCAGCTCATTGCGTCGCAATATTTAATAATAATATTTTAAAAATATTAGCGATGCAATTGCAGTAATGCGTCGCTAAATAAATATTTTTTTAAAAAAAATAAAAATTTAAAAATTAAAACGGTTAATACAATTTCGTTACATTTAAATATTGATCGAAACATTCTTCACTCATATTGATCCAAACAATAATCATTCAATTTACAAAAATAAATAATATATTAAAATTTTGAAGTTTTCATGTACAACATATAAAAAGAAAAAAAATACATCAAGAATCTGAGCGATTACGTGGAGGCTGTGGAGGTTGGAGACTCTGCGATAAGCGGCTAACCATATCCCGCAAATGATGCATCTCATCTCGCATGTCTGCAATATCCTGATCCCGGCCTCGCATATGATCATTGAAATCCTGCTCGACCTCCTGCCGAACCTCCTCTGCAATAGATCTCTGAAGGTCGTCTAAACGCTCGGGAGGAATATCACCAGAAACTCGCAAGCTGGAGGCCTGATGGGGAAAATATGTAGAAGCTCTAGTGCCCAGACCATAGACCCTGCGGTCTCGCGGCTGGGCACCAACAGCCTCCAAAAACACACGACGACTCTCCTCTACTGAGAGTTCGACGAGCGTCTCCCCATCAGTAGAGTCGACCTGCGATGTCTGGGAGCGAAGCTCCTCGACTCGTGTCTTTAAATTATGAAATCAACAATAAATGAGTTAATAAATTTCTCGAAATAAAATTTTAGAAATTAAATAGATACTACATAAATCTAATTTCTTACCGCAACCTCCCGTGATCGCGTGTCGACCCAGGAACCGTCCCTCCTGGTGTATGTCGCCCTGAATAGATGAAACTCACCAGGATCTCCGCCCTCCTGCTCAGACTATAACAATAAAAAAATTAATATTAATACAAATATTTGTAAATAACTAAAATAGTAATTAAAATATTTATGTTTTCTTACCATACGCCATCTGTGCTCCTGAATCGAAATGGAGCCCGAAGTATGGCGGGAGAGACCCGTGCCAGGACCGCCCTTCTCAGATCGGCGGTTCGTGCTGACTGATGCGGACCTCCTGCGCCAGCCATCGGACTGCCAGGCCTGCTGTCACTCGTGCCAAATACCCTCTGGCACGTGCGCAGGACGCTGACCCGATGACCTCCAACGATGAAGCATGTCGGAGTATCGGCGTCCCGTCAGAGCCTCCCATGCTGCCCTAATGGCATCATGGCTGGCAGGATCCCATGTAAACTTTTTTCTGCATTAAAATAAACAGTTAGTTTCTGAATTTATTAAGATTAAGAAATTTATATCAGTGATAAATTGTATTTAATAAGTTTACCTGAAACTCAGAAAAATAAAACTCCATCGTGGCTGGAGATACGTGGCGCCAATCGTAGCCACTGGGATCTGCATGCCTCTGAAATACGGCGCTGATGTGGCTAGATACATGATGCTGCTCAATAAATATGTTAAAAAAATGCATGTCTATAAGTAATTGACTTAAAAACATAAACATATATTTTTAATTAGTATATACTTACAGCCCCTGAGCATCAAGTCAAAGTACGGTGCGGCCGATGGTGGAAGAACTCTCGGAGGTATATGCCGATCGGCTGGATGGTAATACTGCTGGAGAGATCGAAGGCTGTGCGACTGCTAGAGATCCGAACTCTCCATCTCCGACGCTCATGTGATCTGATGCAGCAGGGCTACGTCCCTGCTCACTCCGTCTGTCATCGGTAGATCTACCTCTGCCCGTCATACTGAAAATACTAAAGATTCATACAATTAAATTACGATTAATGATTGACTATGTAAAAATTTAACACTTATAAAAAAAAGTTAAATTTTAAAAAACCTCTATGTTTAATCGGTGTCATTTGTTTCGTGAAATGTTGGTTCAACATCCGATGCCGTATCGGACTGCGATTCAGTTTCATTATCATTAGAAGGAAACCGAACATTTGCATCCGCAATTTCTTGGACATCACCATTTGGATCTCTAAGTGATGTTTCAGGAGCCCTTGTGCCGTCCTCAATTGCATGCATTTCCATCTCATCCTCTTGAAATGCAGGGCACTCGGCTGATTGACTTGATGAACTCTCCTCTAATACGATTGTTGAACGTTAGACGATTTTAGGAACGGCCCACCAATCTCTCTTGTCGTTGCGCAAACTTGGATATCCGCAGTAAAAGACTTGCTGAGCTTGGGATGCAAGGATGAATGGGTCATATTTCTGCAATCTTCGTCGATGGTTCACTTCAACCAAATTGTAGTCGTTATGAACCCTTTTGCTCGCAGGAACTATCGGATCGAACCAATCACAACGAAATAATACGGTTCATTTCATAGACCAACCGGGATATTCAACTTCAACCACCTCTACTAACTTTCCATAATAATCCTGCATATTTGCTCCAACACTTTCTCCTTTAACACACACGCCCCAGTTCTGCGTGCCTCTTGAAGCTGCTAATCGTTCAATCTGAAATTTGTACCCATTTACAAAATAGCCAGTAGAGGTTGTTACGGTCTTCAATGGCCATTGCGATAACATTTAATGAAAATATTGTCGGTTATGGACCATGGACCGTTTACCTATAAATTAATGGCTAATGGTAGGGCTTGAGTTTAGGTCGGGCCGCAAGGCGGTTCGTTCAATCATGAGACTTCACATGCTTTCAAGTGTCCTAAATTAATTAAACCTTCACTCCATGTCTAAAAGGTAAGGCCCTATCCCATTCAAGAATATATTTTGCGATATGGTAGTCTGCTATTGATTATCATCGATCGGTTACGTTGAAATTTCAGCAGCATAGTGTTCTATATATATAGTCAATGGCTTCTTAAGATTATTATGTCGAATATAATTGTTTGTGAAGACTAAATATAAATCATTGAAAGTACTAATGTGTTCTTGAGAATTAAATAAAACTACAACATGACTTTCATTCAAGCATTACATAATTTAATGCATCATTCAATTTGAAGCAGAATGTAAATAATCAAGACATAAAAATTGTAAATAACTACAAATGCACAAAAATTATTGCATAAATATTTTTTTTTTTCCAGGCCACGGCCGTGGCCGTGGAAGATAAAAGGGGAGGGGGGGTTTTCCCCACCCCCGTAACAGACATGTTTTTTTTTTTGTCCTAACCACCGGTGTCGTGGCCGGCTTCTCCAGCAGCGGCTACGGCCGTGGCTAGAGAAGATAAAGGGGAGGTTTTCCCCACCCCCTGTAAAAGACTTTTTTATTTTTTTTGTGGTCTGGCCACCGTGGCCAGGCCACGGCCGGCCACAGTAGCGGCCGTGGCCGGAGAAGGTCAAGGGAGGGGGGGGCCTGTAACAACCTATTTTTTTTTTTACTATGGCCTGGCCACCGTGGCCAGGCCACTGCCGGCCACGGCAGCGGCCGTGGCCGGAGAAGAGAAAATGGGGGGGGGGTTTCCCCACCCCGCTTGTAACAACCAACAAATTTTTTTTTTACTGTGGCCTGGCCACAGTGGCTAGGCCACTGCCGGCCATGGCAGCGGCCGTGGCCGGAGAAGACGGCCACGGCAGTGGCCGTGGCTGGCTTCTCCGGCAGCGGCCGTGGCCGGAGAAGAGAAAATGGGGGGGGGGTTCCCCCCCTGTTACAATTTTTTTTTTTTTGACTGTGGCCTGGCCACCGTGGCCAGGCCACTGCCGGCCACGGCAGCGGCCGTGGCCGGAGAAGACAAAATCGGGGGGGGTTTTCCCCACCCCCCGTTACAAAAATTTTTTTTTTTTACTGTGGCTTGGCCACCGTGGCCAGGCCACTGCCGGCCACGGCCGGAGAAGACAAAATGGAGGGGGAGGGTTTTCCCCACCCCCCTGTTACAATTTTTTTTTTTGACTGTGGCCTGGCCACCGTGGCCAGGCCACTGCCGGCCACGGCAGCGGCCGTGGCCGGAGAAGACGCAATTTTTTCTTCGAAAATGCGTCGCTACGGCGTCGCAATAATTTTTTAATATTTATAAATGATAATATTTATAATTTATGATAATAATTGCGATGCACAAATTGCGTCGCAATTTTTTTTTAACTTTTTCATTACATATATTTATAGAAAAAACATTGCGACGCAACTAATGCGTCGCAATATTATATTTCTTTTATTTATTAATACTGATAAAAATTATATTACTAAAAATAATTGCGACGCATACATTGCGTCGCAATATTTGTTTATTTTTTTCTTCGAAAATGCGTCGCTACGGCGTCGCAATAATTTTTTAATATTTATAAATAATAATATTTATAATTTATGATAATAATTGCGATGCACAAATTGCATCGCAATATTTTTTTATACTTTTTCATTACATATATTTATAGAAAAAACATTGCGACGCAACTAATGCGTCGCAATATTATATTTCTTTTATTTATTATTACTGATAAAAATTATATTTACTAAAAATAATTGTGACGCATACATTGCGTCGCAATATTTGTTTATTTTTTTCTTCAAAAATACGTCGCTACGGCGTCGCAATAATTTTTTAATATTTATAAATAATAATATTTATAATTTATAATAATAATTGCGACGTAAAAATTATGTCGCAATATTTTTTTATACTTTTTCATTACATATATTTATAGAAAAAACATTGCGACGCAACTAATACGTCGCAATATTATATTTCTTTTATTTATTATTACTGATAAAAATTATATTTACTAAAAATAATTGCGACGCATACATTGCGTCGCAATATTTGTTTATTTTTTCTTCGAAAATGCATCGCTACGGCATCGCAATATTTGTTTAATATTTTTTTAAAACTTTTTCATTACTTTTTTTTAATAATTATAAATGATCCGACGGTTGCGATCGATCCAAGCCATGATCGATCCCGGTCGGCGACGACCTCTCTCGAACCGTGGCGATCGATCGGATCGGCGACGATCCGACGGTTGCGATCGATCAAAGCCATGATCGATCCCGATCGGCGATGATCCGACGGTTGCGATCGATCCAAGCCATGATCGATCCCGATCGGTGACGATCCGACGGTTGCGATCGATCCAAGCCATGATCGATCCCGGTCGGTGACGACCTATCTCGGACCATGGCGATCGATCGGATCGGCGACGATCCGACAGTTGCGATCGATCCAAGGCATGATCGATCCCGATCGGCGTCGACCTATCTCGGACCGTCGCGATCGATCGGATGGCGACGATCCGACGATTGCGATCGATCCAAGCCATGATCGATCCCAGTCGGCGATGACCTATCTCGGACCATGGCGATCGATCGGATCGGCGATGATTCGATGGTTGCGATCGATCTAAGCCATGATCGATCCCGGTCGGCGAGTATGCGACGGTTGCGATCGATCCAAGCCATGATCGATCCCGATCGGCGACGATCCGACGGTTGCGATCAATCCAAGCCATGATCGATCCCGGTCGGCGATGATCCGACGGTTGCGATCGATCCAAGCCATGATCGATCCCGGTCGGCGTCGACCTATCTCGGACCGTCGCGATCGATCGGATCGGCGATGATCCGACGGTTGCGATCGATCCAAGCCATGATCGATCCCGGTCGGCGATGATCCAATGGTTGCGATCGTTCCAAGCCATGATCGATCCCGGTCGGCGACGACCTATGTCACGCCCTAGACCCAAATATTGGGCTAGGATGACAACCCGCCGCATGCCGGGCACGCAAGGCGTCTTAAAAATCTTGATATACGATTCAAATGGGGCAACAAATATGAAAACCAACCATAATACAAATGATAGTTATAAGTTTTGGGTTTCAAACCCTACACCCAAGTCATGCTAATAAAGTTGGGCTACAACAAACCCTACACACAAACATAATAGGATTACACCAATGCAATGGTTCTTATTTTATTTATTAGAAGCTCCATCAACTCCGAATATCCATCATCAACCCTGAGGCTCTGAAAAACATTGTGAAGGTTTAATGAGTTTACACTCAATAAGTAAGCCTATTATACAATCACATCATACTTGAATTATATTTAACATGCCATCAACATATGCATTTTGTCAACTTAACATAAATTGAATATTCGATAAGCATCAGGATATGCATTCTAGCAAACTCACTGTTTATGTAATTATAGATTTCCTATGTGTCCCACGGCCCTGCAATACCTCAATCAGAGCACATCCTCTAGATGTGTGGCCATATAAAATCAACAGAACACATTGTACGATGTGTGGGGCCATACCATAACAGAACACACTCTACGATGTATGTGGCCATATGAAAATCAACAGAACACATTGTAAGACATGTGGGGTCATACCATAACAGAACACACTCTACAGTGTGTATGGCCATATCATAACAGAACATGTCTACAATATGTGGGGCCATATCATAACAGAATATATCTCCAGTGTGTGTGGCCATATCATAACAGAACACAGCTACAATGTGTGGGGCCATAGTAAAGGAGAACCACGGCGACCCATATAAATCTATTTAACATTTTCATCACAATTACATCATGCATCTGTATCTCACATTACCTCACAGTGGTTTGCACAGTACTAGGAAATGCATATAGTCACCTCAATATAAACATATCGTACAGGTAATCACATTTCTGGCATATACATCAATAAATCATTTCTTACAATATTACAATCACTATAATCATATAATTGTTCATTTGTAATCCACAGTTCCATGCTACATAGACAATTTAGATAATTTCTATTTTCTTCTTATTTATAAAAATGCATGCAAACTGTATATACTTAATTTATTAATTAAATAATTATTAAATTTACATAATAGTCTTACTTACCTCCTACGCAAAATTCAAATGATGCACCAACTAATCAGATGTCTGGGCACCTACAGGATCAATGTACATAATTAATTCACTGAAATCTAATTAATAAAATGACCCTTAAGACCCTACCCAGACTAGTTCACGGGCCCAACTTTGGGCTCGAATATCTCCTACTATACACACCCAATTGGGGAAGTAAAAATACCCCAAGAAACTAGAATTAACCCAGATTCTAGCCATATAATTTTCTTGCTAATCTTGGCCCATTACGGGCCCAAAAACCAGCCCCAAAACTACTCACAGCACGGCCCAAAAGGCCCAGACCAGGCCGGCCCAGCCGGCCCATGGCCAAGCTCCTTCTTCCCCTGCTCCCCTATTTCGCCCGAAACAGGGGACACCATCCGGCCGGCGGCTAGGGCCGCCGCCGGCCTAATCCCGTCCGACTTGGCCACCGGAGGCCGGGTCGGAGCCGGTTGCCGCCACGGCCGGCCTCCTTCCCCTTTCATTCTCTCTCAATTTCTCTCCCTCTCTCTCTTTCTCTCTTCTTGCTCCCGCGTGAAATTCACGTGCCGGCGTCGATTCCGGCCAAATTGGAGCCAGTCCGACCGTCGTTGGCCAGACCAGAGCCGGCCGCCGTCGCGGCCGGCCTCCCTCTCTCTCTCTCCTTAATTTTCTCTCTCTCTCTCTCTTTCTCTCTTTTTCTCTCTGCACTGTGCGCTCGGTGCCGGCGGCACGGCCAGCCACCAAGGCCGGCCGGACCTCCACCGGACGCACGTCCGGCGCCGGTGGAGGTCACCAGCCAACGCTTAGGCCCGGCCAGGCGACGGGCACGCCGCCGGGCCCGAACCAAGGATTGGCACGGTTCACTGTGCCGATCCTGGACTCTCTCTCTCTCTTCCCGGCTCTCTCAGGCTCTCTCTCTCTCTCTCTCTCTCTCTCTCTCTTTGTGGCAGGGGGACATACCTGAGAATGATGCGCGCCAGGATGAAGAAGGAGTCCTCCTCCTTCACCTTTTAATCACCTGTGCGACGCCTCGGTTCGGGAGTTCCCGAAGACTAAACGCTTCACCTGGAGCGAAGCGTCAGCCAGGGAAAACCAACAGGCTAGAACCTGGTTCATCTGAACCAAACCTGGTTCATCTGAACCAGGTTACTACATCCTCCCCTCCTTATAAAATTTCGGCCTCAAAATTGGTATACTATAAATCTCAAAAGTCAACAATCTAAGATAGATAAATTACCTTCAAATAATTGTGGATACTTTGTTTTCATCTTCCTCCAGTTCCCAAGTAGCCTCCCTCTCATAATGATTACTCCATATCTTGCATAGGGAATGGTACACCGCCTCAGTACCTGATCTTTGCGGTCCACGATACGCACAGGATGTTCCTCATAAGATATCCTTCCTCAACTGAATAGGCTCATAAGCTATAACGTGACTGGGGTCTGAAACATACTTCCTCAACATAGATACATGGAATACATTGTGAACACCAGATAAAATCGGAGGCAGTGCTAAGCTATATGCAACCTCCCCAACTCTGCTCAAGATCTCAAAAGGTCCAATATAGCGTGGACTAAGCTTTCCTCTAATCCCAAATCTCATCACATCCTTGGTTGGTGATACCCTTAAGAATACATGATCCCCAACCTGAAATTCTAACTCCCTTCTTCTGACATCAGCATAACTTTTCTGCCTGCTCTGAGCTGTACGAAGACGCTCCCTGATCAAATGCACCTTATCTACTGTCTGCTGGATCAGCTCAGGGCCTAGCAATTTTCTTTCCCCACATCATCCCAACATAAAGGAGATCTGCACCTCCTACCATACAAAGCATAACTATTATTATATGCAAATTCCATCAAAGGTAAATGATATAAGCCCCACCCAAGTCCATCACATAGGCTCGCAACATGTCCTCCAGAATCTGTATGGTCCTCTCTGACTGTCCATCAGACTGGGGATGATAAGTTGTGCTAAAGTTTAATTTGGTTCCCAAGGCCTTATGAAGGCTCTTCCAAAACTGTGATACAAATCTGGTATCCCGGTCAGATACAATAGAGACAGGAACACCATGAAGTCTCACGATTTGCTCAATATACATGCTAGCCAATCTATCACTCGAGACTCCAACTCTGAAATGTAGAAAGTGGGCTGATTTTGTCAGTCTGTCCACAACAACCCAAACTGCATCATTACTCCTGGGAGTTTTGGGCAAACCAGTCACAAAATCCATAGTAATCTTTTTCCATTTCCACTGAGGAATCATCAGAGACTGAAGGGGTCCCAGGCCTTTGGTGTTCGGCCTTCACTCGCTGACATACCAAGCACTTGGCCACAAACTGAGCAATCTCCCTCTTCATACCTTTCCACCAAAAATTCTCCTTTAAGTCTCTATACATTTTAGTACCACCTGGATGAACAGTATAGGGAGAGTAGTGAGCCTCCCTCAAAATCTCGGCTTTCAACTCCTCATTGCTAGGTACACAAAGTCTGCCTTCAAATCTCAGGGATCCATCATCCATTACATAAAATCCACTCTGAACTCCTGACTGAACAACAACCTTAATTCTTTGAAGATCTGGATCTTCCATCTGGGAGGACTTAATTTTGTCAACAAGAGTCGGCTGAAGAATAAGTGCAGCAACAAGTCCATCAGACTGCTGTACTCTCAGTCCAATCTCCCACCTCTCGAGGTCCTTCAGAATGTGAGGCTGGGAGGTAAGCATAGCAGCTAACTCAGAAGAGGTCTTCCTACTCAAGGCATCAGCCACAACATTAGCCTTCCCTAGGATGATAATGCAGATTCAGATCATAGTCCTTCAGAAGCTCCAACCACCTCCTCTGCCTCAAATTGAGCTCCTTCTGTGTGAAGATATATTTTAGACTCTTATGGTCTGTATACACATCACACGACACCCCATAGAGATAATGCCGCCAAATCTTTAAAGCAAAAACCACCGCAGCTAATTCCAGATCATGAGTAGGATAATTCTGCTCATAAGGCTTCAGTTGTCTGGAGGCATAAGCTATCACCTTTCCACTCTGCATCAGAACGCATCCCAATCCTCTTCGAGAGGCATCAGTATAAAGTGTAAAACCCTCAGATCCTGACGGAAGAACAAGGATGGGAGCTGACACTAATCGCTGCTTTAACTCCTGGAAACTTTTCTCGCACTCCTCTGTCCAATCAAACTTTACTCGCTTCTGGGTTAAGCGAGTTAGAGGTAGAGCAATGCTAGAGAAGTCTTCCACAAATTTACGGTAATACCAGCAAGTCCCAAGAAACTTCGACTTCGCCACATTGGAAGGTCTGCACCAGCTAATAATAGCATCAATCTTTTTCGGGTCCACAGAAATGCCGTTAATAGAGATTATATGACCCAAGAAAGATACTTGGTCCAACCAAAAATCACACTTCTGCAACTTGGCATAGAGCCTCTTCTCCCTAAGAATCTGCAGCACCATCCTCAAGTGATCCTCATGCTCCCTGTGACTCTTAGAATAGATCAAAATATCATCAATGAAGACCACAAACCGATCCAAATATGGCTTAAAGATTCTATTCATCAAGTCCATGAATGCTGCCGGGGCATTAGTCAATCCAAATGGCATCACTAAAAATTGTAATGGCCATATCTGGTTCTGAATGCTGTTTTAGGCACATCTCCCTCCTTGACTTTAAGCTGATGGTAACCTGACCTGAGATCAATCTTCGAGAATACTCGGGCTCCTTGGAGTTGATCAAACAAGTCATCAATCCTCGGCAAAGGGTATCTGTTCCGCACTGTTACCTTATTAATTTCCCGGTAATCAATGCATAGCCGGAGACTGCCATCCTTCTTCTTAACAAATAGAACTGGAGCACCCCAAGGGGAAACACTAGGTCTGATAAATCCCGATCTAGGAGCTCCTGCAACTGATCTTTCAATTCTTTTAACTCAGCCGGGGCCATGCGGTAAGGAGCCTTGGATATAGGCCCAGTTCCAGGAATTAAGTCAATGGAGAATTCAACCTCCCGATCTGGGGGCAAATCATCAATTCATTAGGGAAAACATCAGGAAATTCTCGAGCTACAGGAATATCCTCCAACTTGGTCTCCTCCTTTTGAAGATCCTTAACAACAGCAAGGAATCCTTGACCACCACTCAATAAATACTTTCCAGCCTGTAGCGCTGAAATGAACACAGAGGCTAGATGTGACTGACCCCCAGTAAAACTGAATTCAGACTGATTTGGAATTTTGAAATTGACAATCTTCCTGAAACAGTCTACTGAAGCATGATAGGAGGCTAACCAATCCATGCCAAGGATAACATCAAAGAATTTCAATGGAAGGACAAAAAGATCAGCATATAATCTCATATCCTCAATGATAATCAAGCAGGATTTGCATACTGTGCCAACTTTCATAATATCACCATTTGGAAAGGCAATGAGCAACTCATGGTCTAGAGATTCAGGTGTCAATGATGTATTCTTGCTAAGATAGGTGTCAGATATAAATGAATGCGTGGCACCCGGGTCAATAAGTGTTTGAGCATACGCAGTGCCAACTTTAATCATTCCTGGATATAAGTAAATTTTGTTTTAACATCAAAGATTTAACATTTAATCTAATGTTCTAGTAATTACCAATACATTGCGCTAGAAAAGGGTATTATACTAGGTATGTATTTAAATGGTTTACCTGTCACCACAGAATTAGAAGCGGCAGCATCCTGCTGAGTGAGGTTGAAGACTCTACCCTGGTCCTCTGTGGCTGCTGCTGCTGAATCAACCCTTGACTAGAAGAGGGCTGCTGAGTCTTCTGAAGGGGACAGGTAGCCATTTTGTGATCAGTCCTCCCGCAGCGGTAGCAGGCACCCGACACACCACGGCAAGGCCTTCCTGGGTGAAAACTCCCACAGCGAAGGCAACGTGTCTCTCTATTCCTCTGTCCTGCTGGGGCCTGCTGCGCACCTCTCTTCGGACCTGGGTTGGGGGTTGGCCCGCAATAGGCCCCTTTTTCTTCCTCTGCTGCTCCCAATCCTCTGAACTGTATTCATATCTCTCTCAATTACCAAAGCCTTATTCACCACAGCACTATAGGAATGAAGCTCAAATGCATTGACTGCCTGCATCAGTCTGGGTCGCAGCCCCTCTGTAAATCTGGTGATCTTGGCCATTTCATTAGTCACAATACTTGGAGCAAAGCGGGCCAATCTGGTGAACTCAGCTTCATATTGGGCCACAGAAAGATTCCTTTGCTCCAACTTAAGAAATTCTGATTCCATCCTCCTTTGTACACTCCTGGAAAAGTACTTGTCAAAGAATACCTCCTTAAACTCTCCCCAAGACATCACCCGATCGGTGATGACCTATCTCGGACCGTGTCGATCGATCGGATCGGCGACGATCCGACGGTTGCGATCGATCCAAGCCATGATCGATCCTGGTCGGCGAGTATCCAACATTTACGATCGATCCAAGCCATGATCGATCCCGATGGCGACGATATGACGGTTGCGATCGATCCAAGCCATGATCGATCCCGGTCGGCGATGATCCGACGTTGCGATCGATCCAAGCCATGATCGATCTCGGTCGGCGACGACCTATCTCAGACCGTGGCGATCGATCGGATCGGCAACGATCCGACGATTGCGATCGATCCAAGCCATGATCGATCCCGGTCGGCGAGTATCCGACGGTTGCGGTTAATCCAAGCCATGACCGATCCCGGTCGTTGATGATCCGACGGTTGCGATCGATCCAAGCCATGAACGATCCCGATCGGCGTTGACCTATCTCGGACCGTCGCAATCGATCGGATCGGCGACGATCCGATGGTTGCGATCGATCCAAGCCATGATCGATCCCGGTCGGCGATGATCCGACGGTTGCGATCGATCCAAGCCATGATCGATCCTGGTCGGCGACGATCCGACAGTTGCAATCGATCCAAGCCATGATCGATCCCGATCGGCGACGACCTATCTCGGACCGTCACGATCGATCGGATCGGCGACGATCCGACGGTTGCGATCGATCCAAGACATGATCGATCCCGGTCGGCGAGTATTCGACGGTTGCGATCAATCCAAGCCATGATCGATCCTGGTCGGCGACGATCCGACGGTTGCGATCGATCCAAGCCATGATCGATCCCGGTCGGCGTCGACCAATCTCAAACCGCCGCGATGATCGGATCGGCGACGATCCGACGGTTGTGATCGATCGAAGCCATGATCAATCCCGATCGACGATGATCCGACGGTTGCGATCGATCCAAGCCATGATCGATCCCGATCGGCGACGACCTATCTCGGACCGTAGCGATCGATCGGATCGGCGACGATCCGACGGTTGCGATCGATCCAAGCCATGATCGATACCGGTTGGCGATGATCCGATGGTTGCGATCGATCCAAGCCATGATCGATCCCGGTCAACGATCATCCGACGGTTGCGATCGATCCAAGCCATGATCGATCCCAGTCGGCGACGACCTATCTCGAGCTATGGCGATCGATCGGATCGGCGACAATCTGACGGTTGCGATCGATCCAAGCCATGATCGATCCCGATCGGCGAGTATCCGACAGTTGTGATCGATCCAAGCCATGATCAATCCCGGTCGGCGTCGACCTATCTCGGACCATCGCGATCGATCGGATCGGCGATGATCCGACGGTTGCGATCGATCCAAGCCATGATCGATCCTGGTCGGCGACGATCCGACGGTTGCGATCGATCCAAACCATGATCGATCCCGGTCGGTGACGACCTATCTCGGACCGTCGCGATCGATCGGATCGGCGATGATCCGACGGTTGCGATCGATCCAAGCCATGATCGATCCCGGTCGGTGATTATCCGACGGTTGCGATCGATCCAAGCCATGATCAATCCCGGTCGGCGACAATCCGACGGTTGCGATCGATACAAGCCATGATCGATCCCGGTCGGCGACAACCTATCTCGGACCGTGGCGATCGATCGGATCGGCGATGATCCGATGGTTACGATCGATCTAAGCCATGATCGATCCCGGTCGGCGATGATCCAACGGTTGCAATCGATCGAAGTTATGATCGATCCCGATCGACGATGATCCGACGGTTGCGACCGATCCAAGCCATGATCGATCCCGGTCGGCAACGATCCGACGGTTGCGATCGATCCCGGTCGGCGACGACCTATCTCGGACCGTGTCGATCGATCGGATCGGCGACGATCCGACGGTTGCGATCGATCCAAGCCATGATTGATCCTGGTCGGCGAGTATCCGACATTTGCGATCGATCCAAGCCATGATCGATCCCGATTGGCGACGATACGACGGTTGCGATTGATCCAAGCCATGATCGATCCCGGTCGGCGATGATCCGACGGTTGCGATCGATCCAAGCCATGATCGATCTCGGTCGGCGACGACCTATCTCAGACCGTGGCGATCGATCGGATCGGCGACGATCCGACGGTTGCGATCGATCCAAGCCATGATCGATCCCGGTCGGCGAGTATCCGACGGTTGCGGTCGATCCAAGCCATGATCGATCCCGGTCGTCGACGATCCGACGGTTGCGATCGATCCAAGCCATGATCGATCCCGGTCGGCGTTGACCTATCTCGGACCGTCGCAATCGATCGGATCGGTGACGATCCGACGGTTGCGATCGATCGAAGCAATGATCGATCCCGGTCGGCGATGATCCGACGGTTGCGATCGATCCAAGCCACGATCGATCCTGATCGGCGACGATCCGACGGTTGCGATCGATCCAAGCCATGATCTATCCCGTTCGGCGACGACCTATCTCGGACCGTCACGATCGATCGGATCGGCGACGATCCGACGGTTGCGATCGATCCAAGCCATGATCGATCCCGGTCGGCGAGTATTCAACGGTTGCGATCAATCCAAGCCATGATCGATCCCGGTCGCGACGATCCGACGGTTGCGATCGATACAAGCCATGATCGATCCCGGTCGGCATCGACCAATCTCAAACTGTCTCGATCGATCGGATCAGCGACGATCCGACGGTTGTGATCGATCGAAGCCATGATCGATCCCGATCGACGATGATCCGACGATTGTGATCGATCCAAGCCATGATTGATCCTGGTCGGCGACGTCCGATGGTTGCAATCGATCCAAGCCATGATCGATCCCGATCGGCGACGACCTATCTCGGACCGTGGCGATCGATCGGATTGGCGACGATCCGACGGTTGCGATCGATCCAAGCCATGATCGATACTGGTTGGCGACAATCCGACGGTTGCGATCGATCCAAGCCATGATCGATCCCGGTCGGCGATGATCCGACGGTTGCGATCGATCCAAGCCATGATCGATCCTGGTCGGCGATGACCTATCTCGGACTGTGGCGATCGATCGGATCGGCGACAATCCGACGGTTGCGATCGATCCAAGCCATGATCGATCCCGGTCGGCTAGTATCCGAGTTGCGATCGATCCAAGCCATGATCAATCCCGGTCGGCGTCGACCTATCTCGGACCATCGCGATCGATCGGATCGGCGACGATCCGATGGTTGCGATCGATCGAAGCCATGATCGATCCGATCGGCGATGATCCAACGGTTGCGATCGATCCAAGCCATGATCGATCCTGGTCGACGACGATCCGACGGTTGCGATCGATCCAAGCCATGATCGATCCCGATCGGCGACGACCTATCTCGGACCATCACATTCGATCGGATCAGCGACGATCCGACGGTTGCGATCGATCGAAGCCATGATCGATCCCGGTCGGCGATAATCCGATGGTTGCGATCGATTCAAGCCATGATCGATCCTGGTCGGCGACGATCCGACGGTTGCGATCGATCCAAGCCATGATCGATCCCGGTCGGCGATGATCCGACGGTTGCGATCGATCCAAGCCATGATCGATCCTGGTCGGCGAAGACCTATCTCGAATCGTGGCGATCGATCGGATCGGTGACGATCCGACGGTTGCGATCGATCCAAGCCATGATCGATCCCGATCGGCGAGTATCTGACGGTTGCGATCGATCCAAGCCATGATCGATCCCGGTCGGCGACGATCCGACAGTTGCGATCGATCCAAGCCATGATCGATCCCGGTTGGCGTCGACCTATCTCGGACCGTCGCGATCAATCGAATCGGCGACGATCCGACGGTTGCTATCGATCCAAGCCATGATCGATCCCGGTCGACAACGATCCACGGTTGCGATCGATCCAAGCCATGATCGATCCCGGTCGACGAGGACCTATCTCGGACCGTTGCGATCGATCGGATCGGCGACGATCCGACGGTTGCGATCGATCCAAGCCATGATCGATCCCGATCGGCGAGTATCCGACGGTTGCGATCGATCCAAGCCATGATCGAACCCGGTCGGCGTCGACCTATCTCGGACCGTCGTGATCGATCGGATCGGCGACGATCCGACAGTTGCGATCGATTTAAGCCATGATCGATCCCGGTCGGCGATGATCCGATGGTTGCGATCGATCCAAGCCATAATTGATCCCGATCGGTGATGGTCCGACGGTTGCGATCGATCCAAGCCATGATCAATCCCGGTTGGCGATGATCCGACGGTTGCGATCGATCCAAGCCATGATCGATCCTGGTCGGCGAAGACCTATCTCGGATCGTGGCGATCGATCGGATCGGTGACGATCCGACGGTTGCGATCGATCCAAGCCATGATCGATCCCGATCGGCGAGTATCCGACGGTTGCGATCGATCCAAGCCATGATCGATCCCGGTCGGCGACGATCCGACAGTTGCGATCGATCCAAGCCATGATCGATCCCGGTTGGCGTCGACCTATCTCGGACCGTCGCAATCAATCGGATCGGCGACGATCCGATGGTTGCGATCGATCGAAGCCATGATCGATCCCGGTCGGCGATGATCCGACGGTTGCTATCGATCCAAGCCATGATCGATCCCGGTCGGCGACGATCCGATGGTTGCGATCGATCCAAGCCATGATCGATCCCGGTCGGCGACGACCTATCTCGGACAGTCGCGATCGATCGGATCGGCGACGATCCGACGGTTGCGATCGATCCAAGCCATGATCGATCCCGATCGGCGAGTATCCGACGGTTGCGATCGATCCAAGCCATGATCGATCCCGGTCGGTGTCGACCTATCTCGGACCGTCGTGATCGATCAGATCGGCGACGATCCGATAGTTGCGATCGATCGAAGCCATGATCGATCCCGATCGGCGATGATCCGATGGTTGCGATCGATCCAAGCCATAATTGATCCCGATCAGTGATGGTCCGACGGTTGCGATCGATCCAAGCCATGATCGATCCCGGTCGGCGACGACCTATCTCGGACCGTGGCGATCGATCGGATCGGCGACGATCTGATGGTTACGATCGATCGAAGCCATGATCGATCCCTGTCGGCGATGATCTGACGGTTGCGATCGATCGAAGTCATGACCGATCCCGGTCGGCAATGATCCAACGGTTGCGACCGATCC
>UESW01004318.1:883561-926322 GCA_900491605.1 Calamus simplicifolius
AATCGATCGAAGCCATGATCGATCTCGATCGGCGATGATCCGATGGTTGCCATCGATCCAAGCCATGATCGATCCTGGTCGGCGATGACCGATCTCGGACCATCGCGATCGATCCGATCGGGGACGACCCGAAGGTTGCGATCGATCGAAGCCATGATCGATCACGATCGACGATGACCGATCTCGGACATTATTAATTTTTAAATATATTTTCTAATTTATTGCGTCGCTAATGCCTTGCTAATTTGGCATTATGAATTTCTTTTAAAATGTTGTGACACATTAATTTGCATCGTTAAATAAATTTTTTTATACTTTACTGTTTTATTCAATCGCTATTACGTCGCTAATTAACATATTTATTTTAACAAAACATTGCGATGCCTGGATTGCGTCGTAATATTTTTATTTCATATACTTTTCTTAAAATAAATTTTATTTAAATTAATTGCGATGCAATTATTGCGTCGCTAAATTTAAAAATAATTTTTATATTTCTCTGGTTTATTGCGTCGCTAATGCGTCGCTATTAAAATAATTAAGTTTTTTAAAACATGCGACGCACTTTTGCATCGCAATATTTTTTTTTCATATTAATATTTATAAAAATAATTTCCATTTAAAATAATTGCGATGCAATTAGTGGCGTCGCTAAATTAAAATTAATTTTTATAATTTTTTGGTCTATTGCGTCGCTATTTAAAATTATTATGTTTTTCAAATATTTGCGACGCACTGAGTTGCATCGCAATTTTATTTCATAATTATATTTATAAAAATCAATTTTTTTATTAATATTTGCGACACAATTTTTTACGCCGCTATATTAAATATTTTTTTTTATTTTATATTTATTGCGTCACTAATGCATCTCTATTTAACATAATTAATTTTTTAAAAAACATTGTGATGCACTTAGCTGCGTCGTAATATTTTATTCCTTTAATAATATTTAAAAAAATATTTTATAAATATTACGATGCATTTTTGCGTCACTAAATTTAAATTTTTTTTTTTTATTTATGGTTTATTGAGTCGCTAATGCGTCGCTATTTGCGTCGCAATATTTTTTTGACGCGGAGGCGTCGCAATGTAGTCGCAATTTTAGCGACACATCTCATTATTTTCTTGTAGTGGCTGATTGCATCTAGAAGATCACCTTCCTCATCTGGACACTACAGATTTATGCCAAATTAAGCTGCCGCTGATTGCATCTCAATCATATCTAGAAGATCACCTCATCTGGACGCCACAGATTTCATGCCGAATCAGCTGCCGCTGATTGCATCTAGAAGATCACCTTCCTCATCTGGACGCTGCAGATTTCATGCCAAATTTGATTAGGGGCCTTTTTCTTTTCTCTCTTTCCATATCTGTATTTTCTTGGGCCCCAAGTCTCTTGCTCTATAAAAGAGACCCTCTTGTATGAATGATGTATCTTTTATTATTAATCAATCAATCCAAGTTTTGAGTTATTGTGATTTTTGTTAATTGGTTCTCTGGTGCTCTTGTTTCCCTCCTCCTGCGCGTGCCAACATCCCAAGTCTCCAGGAGAAACCCTGGCCGCCACCTTTGTCTTCCAATAGTGGACGCCCAAGAGCCCTTGGCCGGCCTCCCCTTTTCTCTACTCCTTCTTGTCTCTTTGCCTCTATTCTAAATTTTCTCTATTATTCTTTAACCCTTGTATGGTGATCTTGCAGATCCCTCAGTAGCCACGAATCCAGGATTCAAGGTGATCGTCATCAGGTCAGCGGATACTTGGCCGCAGATCCGTGGGCTCAAGGCTTGGTCATCTAGGGCGCATCCGCCAAGCAGCAACCCCTTCAACACTTTGATCTTCCCCTCTTGCCAGGTACATCCCTCTAATCTACTAGTAACTTTATTGTAGGAGAGCAAGCCCTACCGGGGCTTCTTAGCCTCGGCGGTCCTTCTTTCTTATTTTTTAGGAACTGTTTCGTGCGGATTTACTGTGAATTTTTTCGAATCCCTCTTAGGCTATTACTTTGAGAGAATAATCAACCGCAATTATTAATCATTAAAAAAAATTACTTGCATCGAATCGATCCTACATCATTACTCCCACGACGTCAACCATTGGGGTTTATGGTTGTCTACTAGCTAACGCATTATCATGAATGACAAGCCAGAGCCAAAGCATGGCATTGCTTTGCAAGTCCTAAGTCTAGATGTATGGAAAGGATATATCTGTGACCCAAAGACCTTGGTGAGGTCACCACTGTTGAATGAAACTTTGAAATGATTAAAAGAGCATTGCTAATTGAGTGGGGTTCGCTTTTGTCTCTCTTTGCTTGAAAATAAGGTACAAAAAATGTTGAGAAAGGAATTTTGTGCCGGAAGAAGGACTCAATCTTTCTTTGGAGGATTATGACAAATAGGTAACTTACTTTAGATAATTTTCATCATTGTCTGTCTTGGGCAAACAGCATACCAAATGTTTAAATAATTATTTTTTCTTCTTTTTTTTTTTTCCATTCTATGCTTTCATTCGTACCAAGAAAAATACTATGGCATGGTAATAATGATTCTTGGCTAGAGTTGCAACCACTGTCTATGAATCATCAAGAAGCTTCAAGTCTTGGATCTCTCATCGAACAGTTTCAAAGGAGACATCCCAGAAACAGTGTGCAGTCTCAAGAGCTTGCGGTCCATAGATATCATACAATAACATCAATGGAGTATACCAGAAACTGTGGGAAATCTCAAAAGCTTGGAGTTCTTAGATTTTAGCAACAACATAATCAGTGGTGAAATACCAAAGACCATTTGGAATCTTCCAAAGTTACGGTACTTGAGCTTGACTAGCGGATACTCTGACACAACTTCTAGCAATCTCACCGGAAGGATATCGGAAAGCATTGGAAACTTGCACAATTGCAAGAACGATATTTGTCTGGCAATCAAATTAGTGGAGAGATACCTTAAAGCATTGGAAAACTTGCACAATTTAGAGAAACTAGATCTCTCTAACAATCAAATTAATGGAGAGATGCCTGAAAGCATTGGGAACTTGCACAATTTGCAGCAACTAGATCTCTCTAACAATCAAATTAGTGGAGAGATACCAGAGACTGTGGGAAATTTTTGCAACTTGAGCATATTCAATGCTATAACAACAATATAGTGGAGAGATTACAGGATTCATGGAAGGTTTCTCCAGATGCAGCATTATAAGTGAAGTTTATTTGCATCACAACAATCTTAGCGGTTCATTGCCCAATCAGATCGGGGACCTTCAAAGTTTGGTCTCTCTTTTTCTTGGTGTTAATTCATTAAGCGGTTCAATTCCTGCATCTCTAGGAAAGTTATCTACTCTACAAGAATTGGATCTCCAATCAAATTCCTTGACAGGTGCACTAACAGAAGCCCACTTTGCCAACCTTACAAGCTTATTATATTTGGATCTATCTCATAACTCCTTAGCGGTTAATGTGCAGCAAGGTTGGCTTCCTCCATTTAAAGCAGCACAAATAATAATGAGCTCATGTTTAATAGGCCCAAATTCCCTCAATGGCTTTGGAACCAGACTATTTTGTCTATATTGGACCTATCCAGTACAGGAATATCAGCAAATTTTCCTAGTTGGGTTTGTAAGTTAAATGATCTGCAAGTTCTCAATCTCGCCGGCAATGATTTAACGAGAGTTCTCTCTGATTGTTGGGACTATTCATCAAATTTGGAGGTCATTGATTTCTCAAGAAACAAATTATTAGGAGGCATTCCTGGCTCAATGGGATCTCTTAATGAACTCGAAGCATTGCATTTGGAAAACAACCTTTCTGGTAAGATTCCTTTCTCCTTAAAAAAGTGCCAACTGTTGGTTACTATTGACCTTGGCAATAATAAGCTATCAGGCAACATACCTCAATGGATTGGAGACATTCCTATGCAACTATCACTTCTTACTTACCTTCAAGTGTTGGATCTTGCTGACAATAACCTTTCAGGAACTTTGCCATTATCATTTGGTAATTTCAGTGCCATGATTGTGATACAAAATGATAGCGAACCTTTTATTATAAAGAAGTCTCCTACTACACCGAGAATCTCCTAATAACCATGAAAGGTGTGGAACTTACATTCACTACTGTGTTGTCACTTGTGACAAGCATAGACCTCTCTAACAACAATATTATTGGAGAGATTCCTAAAGAGTTTGCAAACCTTCATGGACTTTGTTTCTTGAACTTATCAGGAAATCATATGACAGGAAGAATTTCAAATAATATTGGTGCTTTGGGGCAGTTGGAGTCACTAGATCAATCAATGAACAACCTATCAGGCACAATTCCTACAAGCTTCGCTGCTTTAAATTTTTTGAGCAACTTGAACTTATCCCACAATAATTTATCCGGAACAATTTCATTCGGCAATCAACTTCAAACCTTAAACGATCCATCTATCTACAGTGGCAATCAGTATCTTTATGGACAGCCAATAGAAAAGTGCCATGATGACGAACCTACTGAAGGTCCAACAGTTCATGGAGGAGAAGAAGAAAAAGAAAATCCAAATGACTTGGAAATGATATGGGCTTATGTTAGCTTTGCTCCAGGATTTGTGGTCGGCTTCTGGGGCTTTCTAGGAGCACAATATTTGCTTATATTCGATTCATTAACAAGATATGTAAGTGGATATATATGGTTGTGGCATTAATCTATGCTAGGCCGAAGTCCAAGGGAAACCAAAGATGCATGTAAGCATTTGTAAAGTTGTAATGCTCTCTTTATCTATGAAATATTATAATAAAACAAATAACTGGAAACCACTTCCATGGTTTAGTATTAAGGACTTTAAAATATTGATCCATTATAATTGAGTGAATTACTTGAGCAAAGTTCTCATAGAATTCTACCTCAAGTTATGTTTGTTATATGCTAAAATTTTTCTTTTGATGCTTTTATCAGTGTATAAGTGATGGATGGCATTCTCACTGTTTTGCTTTGATAGAAAAAAAAAAAAAATTATTTCAATGCATTATTTTGTCATCATGTCCAAATGATTTTGTGCAATTTTCTTCATGTTATGGCTATTATGATATGTTCATTTAAAAATATAAATGTAAATATTTTGTAAGCATAAAGGAAAGAAATGCTACCAAAATTAAATAGGCTAATATGCAATTTAGTACATATCTTTGTTGTATTTTGAAAAATAATTCTTAGATAAAAGGAGTCTAATCCCCTGCCTCCCTCTCTCCTCCTCCCCTCCCCTCCAATTTAGTTCATTGGAATGATCTTTCCATTCCATCTAGAAATTGCAAATCCATTCCGATCAACTATATCCCCAGCACATCTCACAAATTTATATTATAATTTGTTATAATATTAATATATTATATTATAATATATTAATATTATATATATATATTATTATTATATATATAACTTATATTTTTTTTAATTTACATTATTAGTAGGATTTAGAAATATTTAATCAAATGTATGAAAAAAAACGATTTTATTTATAGTGAAGTTTGATTTTGATTTTAATTTATAGTGAAGTTTGATTTTGATTCTTATTTCAACTATGATATCAAATTATATGATCCTAAATTTTTACAAACCTCACCCCCACGACATCAATCATCATCGGTCTAAGGTTATTTACCAACTTGCACATTATCATGGATGACGTTGCTTTAATTAAACCATCTAAATTTATTTTAATGGCTCCTTGCGGAGTGGGGTTGGGATTGGAAGTCTCAAGCATACACGTGTATCTCAAAGACGTGAGGTCTCCATCGTCTCATTGCAAGAAGCTATGAAATGATTAAAAAAAAAAAAAAAGCGTTAGCAACAATTGATAGTGGGGTTCTCTTCTCTCTTTGCATGAAAATAAATAAATAAGGTACAAAAACGCCGTGACCTAAAATTTTTTTGGGTGAAGGCTCGGCCGTAGCTCAAAGACAGACGCCTGGCAGTAACAAGAGGGAAGGGCAAACTTCTCAAACGACTTCAGAGAAATGCCCAAGCAAAATATTCCTAATTTTTCACCTCCCACGGTAAATGTCTAAGTGGTTTCTTCTTCCGTTGTTATATTTTATTTTCATTATTGCCACTTTATCACCATGTAATGTCTATTTTTTTATCCATCATGTCATTTAAGATAGTCCTTGTAAGTGATCATTAACGGTCATCAAAAATATACTTGAAAATAAACACATTTTATAAGTTGATATATCCAATTAAAAATAATAATGATTTGGTTTAAATTTCAAATATGATTAATCATGTATTTTTGATGTAATTTTTCTTCTAAGAAACCATGCGAACCATCTTCAATATTGATGGACTCGGTTCCGATTTTAGAAGTTAAGAACCCATGTAGATTGGATGAGTTCAACCCAAGGCAATCCGATCTAAGTGCACACTACCGGTATCTTTAAAAAAAAAGGGACGAACTGCTATGGAACTTCAAGGTGCTGCTGATAATTTCATCTATAATTTATAGCTCAGGTGTTGTGTGCCAGCGACAATGAAGTGCAAGAGGTCCATTTGTAGGCTGCCAGAAGTCTTCCCACCTCTCTATTCCCTCTTTGTTGAATAGAGAACATATATTCTACTCCAGACGTTGAACGGTGGTATTTGGAAGCAAATATCCGCTTCTTTCTTATCTGATCCTGTTAGGCCTTTCTAACAACAATATTAATTATTATAGGTAATAAATTGCCACCAATCATTTGATAGTTCTAGTGCTACGGTTATGACACAACATATGCCTCTTAATTTTTACCTTGAGAATATATCTTGTATGAAAAAAACTAATAAACTGAATTCAGCCAGTAATGTTCTGGTACTTGCGATCGGTATATATAATAATCCTCTCAAATAACAATCTTTCTTTCTAGAGAGATGCTCAACAGGCTCATCAACCTTCTTGGGCTTCTTTTCTTGAATTTTACAAAGAATCACAAGCTCCAACATCCCATGGAGGAGGAGAACAAGATGTGATTCAAAAGTGATATCTTTTCATGTCAGCTTAGCACCAGGATTTGTTGTCGACTTTAGGTTTTTTTTTTTTATTTTTGGCAAAATGATGATCAAAGTCAAAAAAAATTGCTTATAATCGATTCATCAACAACATATGCAGCTAGATTTATGTTTCTTTCTATTATTTGCATAAAGTTTTGAATTTATGTTTTGTAGGTGAACTTGGAATACCTTGCCCGTGTTATGTTTAGCAATGGGGATTTGCTGTTCCATAACAGTGTGGTAGGCCAGGTAAATAGAGATACTTTTAGCTATTGAAGAAAATTAAGTTGCTTTTTAGCCATCGAACACTTCTCACCATGTTCTACCATCGCAATCACTTCTCTCCTCTTTTTTATATTCTTGAAAAGCTATCATCTTTTCTTCTTTCCTTGTTGGTTTGTTTGCATGTTCATTGCATGCCTAAAGATTTAACTTCCTTCTGGAACATTAAATGCCTGATCATTCTTTAATTTTAACATCCCATTTGAATTTTTAAAATGTAGGATTAGTTTAAGTGAAATGCCCAAATAATTGAGGGAGATCCAAGAGAGTGAAAGCAATAGGAAGATTAAAAAACTCTTAAATCAACAAATAACCACATGTTTGATTAATTCAGATTGAAAATACCTCTGTTTTTAAGATATTCACCTTCAAGTTCCAACATGAATTCATGATCATGGATAACATATATATGAATGGGTTAGCGAACAGGCTGATAAGTGTGGGTAGTTACTTCCACGCATCTACAGGGAAGGCATGAGTGAACTATCTTTGGCAAATCGTGCCACTATTGCAAATATGTCTCCTGAATTCAGAGCAATGATGGGTTTCTTCCCAGTCGATCGAGTTACACTGCAATACTTGCAGCTGAGTGGCAGAAGTGATGATATCGTAAGTTACTTTTGCTATTTGCCATTGCTATCTTGACGATCTGTCTTTTTTCAAGGAATAATAATTATCTTGGCAACTTTTAGGTGGCATGATTGAATCCTATTTGTGGGCTAATAACATGTTTGTTGGCTGCAGCTAGGTACATCTACCCTTCTAATATTAAATCGATAGTTTATTTAACTTACTTTTTTATTTAGTTTATATGTCTTCTATTTTTGTATGCATTCTTTCTGAATGAGGTTTATATATCCTGAACTCAGCCCCAGACAGAAAGAGTGCACTCATCTTATCTATAGTTGAATCTCCCGATGCTTTGTTCTATGGCTGTTTGGTGGGATTCTGTTTGTTTTCTTCACATATTTGGTTGTGTATTTATAGCCGATAATCTTTTTGTTGGTTCCAATATAGTGTATTAAAATGGCTAAGGAAAAGCAATATAGTGTATTCATAAAGTAAAGTCCTAAACAGGGAAAAGTTTTCTTGCATTTACAAATTTCAAATATCTATTGACAGATCCCATAGGATTTGTTCCCCGGATGGACTAATGGTTTTTCTCATCTTGGATCAGGTAAAGCCATGGATTAAGACAAGTCTTGCTCCAGGTTATCGGGTTGTGACCAAATACTTGGAAAAGAGGTATCTTTTGAAGATTGTTGAGCAAATAATTATTGTAGTTTTAAATTCTCAGCCATGTTGCAGTGGGTTGCAGAAGTATTTAAATCAGCTTGGTTTCAATATTGTTGGGTATGGGTGCACTATCTGCATTGGCAATATCTAGGAATAGAAACTATGAGGGATGCGTCCATGCTTTAACCAGAGCAAATTATCTTGCTTCCCCTCCTTTGGTGGTAGCTTATGCTCTTGCTGGCATGGTATGCAATCATAGAAGTAGTTTTGTTATGTTGTGCTAGGATATTGATTACCTGAATGCTAGCTTATTTATAGTGTGCAAGTTAATGGGTAGCAAGTTGACTTAAGTTATAAGCACATCATATGCCTCAAGCTACCAAGAATCTACCCCGAGCCCACATGCCCATCAACCAACTTTCGCTTATTTGGATCGGCTCTGATACCATTTGTAATGCCCAAGCCCAAATGCAGGTCCAATTAACTTTGTTGGCAGACCGTAACCACATTGTCCAAAAACTCGTCTGAAAATTAATGGGTAGCAAGTGAATTTGAGTTAAAAGCACATGATACATCTCTTTTCTATCCAATATGGGACTAAATTTGTGGGGTATCACAATATCATTTCTGGATATTTTATCAACTGAAGGCCTGCTTAACATTCTTAGTGTTTTGATGTCATATTTTATGCCCCCGCTGAGATGGTATTGTTATATGCGTTGCCGGTGAATAGAATTACTAAACATTCCTCTATACAAGCACTACAGGAATCATAAATTCTGACTGTGACTAAATTGTATATGCTTTTATTTTGGTTGATGCGGTTCACTTTTCTGAGCAGTAGCCCCTTCTATTGTGATTCTAATTGAAGTTATTCTTAGTAGAAAGACTAGAGATGTTAGGTTTTCTGGATCCTCAAATTCAGATTTATGTGCCTCAACTAAGCTAGAGTTACTTTGCAGGTCAATATTGATTTTGAAACAGAACCTATTGGTACCTCAAAAGATGGAAAGAAGGTTTACTTCAAGGATATTTGGCCGTCCAATGAAGAGATAGAAAGTGTAAGCTATTCAACCATTGTTTTCTATTTATTATCTGATGACTCATCAGAAACTAACAATGGTTTCATATTTATTGTGATTTGAATTTCTCCAGGTTGTTCCAGTGTCCTTCCAGACATGTTTAAGGGTACATGCCAAGCAATTGCCAAGGGAAATCCTATGTGGAATCAGCTATCGGTGCCATCAAGCACACTCTACACATCAGACCCTTCATCAACATACATTCATGAGCCTCCTTATTTCAAGGACATGACAATGTCTCCCCCTGGTCCACATCCTGTGAAGGATGCATATTGCTTGCTGAACTTTGGCCATAGTATCACCACGGACCACATCTCACCATGCAGCGGGAAGCATTCACAAAGATAGCCCTGCTGCCAAATTATTGATGGATTGTTGTGTTGAAAGGAAAGACTTCAGTGATGGCAAGGGGAACATTTGCTAACATTCGCCTTGTGAACAAGCTTTTGAAGGGAGAAGTTGTGCCTAAAACAAGAAATATTTATTATAGATGAGTTGGCTCATCGTTGTTTTATTTATCGTTAGATTTAATTGATTTTCTTATTTTGAGCATGCCAAAGATGCTGAGGATTAAAATGAAAGAATATATGGGAGCTTCTACTGATATACGTATAGCCAGTTTAGCATCTGGATTATAAATAGATATACGAGATAAGGAATCCAAATAATTCCCCTATGTTTTATTCACATAGTTTACCAAACAATTCACATCCAATGCTACTGGTAGATACTTTATACATTGCTTTCTTTGTCATCAGTACAATCTGTCTTCTTTTTTTTTTGGATGTTGCCGCATAAATCCGTTCTCCGACTCGGGTGCACTTCCGGCTCCTGATCGGATGCCGATCTCATCACCTCAGGATGGAACCTGCAAGATAGTCTGCACGCAGAGGGTGCTGTGGGGGTTGCCCTCATAGATATTTTTTTTTTCTTATTTTGAGCAAGCAGATGTGAGGAGAAGACTCTCACAGATTAATTGCTCCTCCAGGCTCTTGTGAGAGCTCTAATAGAGTGTGAGATTCAGTGAGTGAAATGAATGCCTAAGGGGTTGTTTTAGAGTTTTTTGCGCGTACATGAGAGGTTGGGATGATGTGGTATTTATAGGTGATCACCTGATTCCTTGGACATGCCCTGGATGGGGTCTGAAAACTGTTAGGATTCGAATCAAGTTTGTTATGAGGCCAGCAGGGTCCGCATCTTGTCGGTTAGAGGATCGACGGCTGGGAGAGCTGGTTAGTGTCTTAGGATTCAGCGACCACATAGACCTAGGCCACTTCTAGGCATGATTCCACGCTTGGAATCTCATTCAGTTATAATGAATTTGAATTTTCCCACGCCAGATCCCACAGAGGTATTTTGAGTGTCTAGGTTTGATTTAGTCGAGGAATAACCTAGGTTGCCGAGGTATAAGGATAGTTTAGGTTGCCGAGGCATAAGATGGCTCGGCTCGGATGGCCGAGGAATAGCTCGGCTTAGATGGTCGAAGTATAAAGGTGGTCCGGGTTATCAGGGTGACCCGACTTCGTCAAAGGTGATTTGGCTTCGTCGCAGGATGTTATGCCAACTGGCTAGCAGGGTATTCGGATTGCGCGTAACCCAATCACCAATGTGAGCAGTCAATAATGCAATGATGATTTTATCCCTCACCACATGCCCCCCACTCCCTAACCCGAAGTGTAATTTCGGATATAGGGAGTAGAATTTTGGAGCAATCTTATTTGGGGGATTCAAAAAGGCGAGCATGATGATCTCTTAAATGACGGGCTGCTGTTAAGTCATCATTTTTTACCGCTGCTCGAGGAGGAGGAGCGTAAGTGTCGGCGGCAGCGGGATCAGCTCACCGATCTGAATAAGGAATTTGCCGATATGGAGAATCGGCTGAAATGGCAAAATGAACAGATTGCTCGGCTTACTTAAGATCTCGATCGATCTCGGCGGGAAGTTGGGGAAAGCAGTCCTGAATTGATGACCTCAAGAAGGGTCTTCAACAAAATAAGTCGGCCAAGCTGAAGGCCTTGGAAAGGGTTCAGGAGCTGAGCAATGAAATAGCTCGGCAGGAGGAAGAGGTATAGTGTCTTTCCATTTGTTTGCTTTCGGTACTTTTCTTTTGTTCGTGGGCTAGAATGTTCTGGTGTTTTTGTAGATGGGTAAAATTGAGTTTGAGGTGCAGGAGCAATTTAAAGCTCTAAGGATGGAATTGTTCGCGAGTCGTCAGATGAACTTTGATCTCGGGGGCCAGTTAACCGAAGCCAATAACCGAATTGCTTCAGCTGTGGAGGAGTACAAGAGTTCTGCCCAATTTTTCGAGGAGCATAGAGAGGCTTGTGCTGATGCATTTAGGTTCGGTGAGGAGGAGACTCAAGAAAGATCTCTCAGGCGCATCCCAAATGGGATTTATCTTTTTTGGATGCCGAACATTTTGATGCCTGTATCCCGGGGGCCGAAGAAGCTGAGTATGAGGATATTTCAGACATCAATCTTGACGCTATCCTGGGCCCTAATGAAGCTGGGGCTTCCAAAGAATGCCCTCAGCTTGCTGCCGAGGAACACGAGGTTTTCCTTCGACATCTGAAGTGGGTGAAGCGAGTCGAGTCCTCCCAGATGTTACCGAGGAAGCTCCTGGGTCCGATCTGAGCCCTGGTTCTTAAGGGTTGCTTGTGTATTTTTGCTTCTCAGATTTGTAACCTGGCCAAAACTTTTAATGAATGGATCTTTCATCTCCACTTGTTTGTCTTTTTCGGACGATCTTTTTGTCGCAGTTTTTCCAGACGGTGAACGAATCAATTCGTGTTCCTTTCCGGATTGAATGTCTTGTTTATTCGAAGTTGAACCAATTCGCTTTGCTGACGTAAGCTAGCTCGGTTTAAACTTAAGGAAATGTCTCGGTCGAGGCTGAGGCCAAGCAGATAGCTCGGCGCGCCGAATCATAGAATAGCTCGGCTAGAACCTTGGGAAACATCCCGATCGAGGCCGAGGCTAGGCAGATAGTTCGATCTATCCGAAGTAAGAAATTGGCTCATTTGGCCGAGGCATAAAATGGTTCGGTGCGAGATAACCAAAAATTGCGCGAGTACGTCGGCCGAGATTTGGTGGATAATCCGGTCTATAAAAAATCGTCTCGTTTTCTGCCCAAGCGATCGAGATGAATTTGTAACTCGCCGAAGGACGCCTTGTTTTTTGCATAAGGCATTTATCCTGTTGGTCTTTTCTGACATGGGTCTTTTTAACATATGCGATAAGCATTTGATTGTCATTGGATGGCATCATTTTCACAAGACAATTTCTCAGGCCTACCCATATCTCAAGGACCGACAGACGATTTCCTACATTTAAGGCTCTTGATTCGAGATCAGAGGAAAATCTTTTGTCGTGCATCATGGTCTGGGAAATGCATTCGGCGCGCTTCGGAAAGCGCCCTTTTATCCTGAACCGCTACGTGATAGCGTAGCCCGGGCGTTTCAAATTCCAGGGCTCGCTTCTTTAATGACCACCCCCGGCTTGTTTGCCTATAAAAAGGAGCAGGGAGAGGACTGTACCATGCCATCCCTCAAAGTCTTTTCTTTCCTATGAGTCGTAAGGGTTTTCATGGCGTCTGTCTCATTGGGAGCAGAGAGACTGAGCTTCCCTTTTGAAAGCTGGTTCGTCCCAGATAGCTGGGGTGATGGAGAAACTGCTGGAGAGCAAGTAGTCCTCAAGGGAGGAATTCTTGGAGGTCATATGGAGAGCACACGGGAGGCCCGCAGAGGTCATATGGGGAGCGCATGTATGCGCTTCCTATGTGTCCTTTATTGCTGGTCATGGGGACTACAGGAAATGCACTACATATGCACACCCCATGACTAGCATGAATTTCACCTCCTCCCTCAACTTGAATCCCTCAGTTCATCCACCTGAGAAATCTTTTGCCATGTGAAGAGGGAGGAGGGATGTGTTGGTCTGCTTGTTCCCTGCCTATGTTGTTGTGCAGTGGCTAGCAGACCAGCATCCCACTTAAGGGGGATGTTTCATCAGCACAAGCATCCACGGGTCCTTGACCCAGTTATGATCCCTTCATGTGTTCATCCGAGGTATTCGTGGATGGCCTACTTTGCTCTTTGGCCTTAACCAGTGGCTCAACGGAGCTTGTCTGGTTTGTCTGATTTCTGGGGTCGGATGTAAAGACATCGTTATCGACCGAAGCTACTCAGCCGAGCTTTTTATTTATTTGTATTTCCTGTGCCTTGACGCACTTGTAATGCCTCTTGAGAGGTTGTAATCTTTTCATTAATAAAAAAAGTTTCTACTCTTTCTTCTTTCAACATCTGTTTCTTTTTCTGATGTGACTGTGTCGAGAGGTGCCACTCTCATTTTATGCTTTTCAATATGTAGCATAATCTATAAGTTCAGCATTGTTCTTGCTACTTTATTTTTGCCAACATGCTATTTAATCCCCTGTGGAGGAAGTGTTTATCTCTGTGTGGGTCAGAGAAAGGCTTGGGCGACCCTATGGACTTATGCAATAAACATGATCCTGTTTAAGGAATGATGTATGTATTTCTTTGAGAAGAAATAATTTGCATAATCTTGCTGGTAAGCAGAGGAAGGTTACTAACCTCTGCCGAAGCATAACAGGATGTCTTAGTCGCGTCAGAGTGTTTGGAAGATCACTCGTTTAGGCCGAGATTCCAGAAATATATCACTCGGTTTGGCGAGGCTTCAAGTAATATATCACTCGGTTTGGCCGAGGCTTCAAAACATATTACTCGGTTTGGCCGAGGTTTCAAATAATATATTACTCGGCTTGTCCGAGGCTTCAAATAATATGTCACTCGGTTTGGCTGAGGATTCAAATAATATATCACTCGGTTTGGCCGAGGCTTCAAGATTATATTTTACTTGATGCTGCCAAGGTACAAAGATCGCTCGACCCGATTGAGGATTTATAAAGATTATATTTTACTTGGCGCTGCCAAGGTACGGAGACCGTTGCTCGAATTGGTCGAGGCTTCAAGAGATTACTTGGTTTGGTCGAGGCTTCAAATAATATGTCACTCGGTTTGGCCGAGACTTCAAATAATATATCACTCAGTTTGGCTGAGGCTTCAAGATTATATTTTACTTGGCTGTCGAGGTATGGAGATCGCTCGGCTCGGCCGAGGATTTATAAAGATTATATTTTACTTGGCGTTGCCAAGGTACGGAGACCGTTGCTTGAATTGGTCGAGGCTTCAAGATTATATTTTTCTTGGCGCTGCCAAGGTATGGAGATCGCTCGGCTCGGCCGAGGATTTATAAAGATTATATTTTACTTGGCACTGCCAAGGTACGGAGATCGCTTAGCCTGGTCGAGGATTTATAAAGATTATATTTTACTTGGCGCTGCCAAGGTACGGAGTCCTTCCAGTTTGGCTGGGATATATTTTACTTGGCGCGGCCAAGGTCCGGAGATCGCTCGGCCCAGCCGAGGATTTATAAAGATTATATTTTACTTGGCACTGCCAAGGTACGGAGTCCTCCCAACCCGGCTGGGATATATTTTACTTGGCGCGGCCAAGGTCCGGAGATCGCTCGGCCCGACCGAGGATTTATAAAGATTATATTTTACTTGGTGCTGCCAAGGTATGGAGTCCTTCCAGCCCAGATGGGATATATTTTACTTGGCACGGCTAAGGTCCGGAGATCGCTTGGCCCGACCGAGGATTTATAAACCTGTCTCTTATTGTAGCCATCAAAGAAAGCAACAAAAATAGAAATTTTTTGAATCTTTGAAGATTTAACTCAATGGACAAAGTAAGTTCAAGGAGGGTGTACTCTCACTGATGATAAGCGTGGAGATTATCCGAGTTCCACATCCGGGGAATAGATTTCTCATTTAGATCTTGGAGCTTATAGGTGCCGAGTTTGATCACCTCCGTAACCTGGTAAGGACCCTCCCAATTAGGGGACATCTTTCCTTGCTCCAGCGACTTCGAGACGGATGCCTTTCAAAGTACCAGGTCACCTAGGGAGAAAAACTTCCCTTTGACTCTGGTTGAATGGTAGCAGGCAACTCTTTGTTGGTAAGCCTCCATCCGGATCCGGGCTTTCTCCATGACTTCTTCTATCAAGTCAAGGTTAGTTCGGAGTTGTTCATCATTGGATTCTTTCGAGTAGCCTTCGGTGCGAGGGAAGGGGAGTCCGACTTCCACGGGGATAACAGCTTTAGTGCCAAGGCCATCTTGAATGGAGTCTGGCCTGTGGGAGCCCTCTCGGTGGTTCGGTACGCCCACAACACGTGGTGGAGCTCCTCTGCCCATCTTCCTCGCGCATGGTTGAGCCGAGCATTAATTTCCTGCAATAGAATTCGATTTGTTACCTCGGCTTCCCCGTTAGCTTGAGGATGTCCGATTGATGTCCGGCAATGAGGAATGCCATGATCCTCGCATAACTCCCGAAACATCGGATTATCAAATTCTTCTCATTGTCGGTGATGATGGTGTGGGGAAGATCGAAGCGGCAGATGATGGACCTCCACACGAAGTCCTTAGCCCGAGCTTCGGTTATTTGGGTGACTGCCTCAGCTTTAACCCAATTAGTGAAATAATCAATTGCGACAAATAAGAACTTCCTTTGCTCCGTTGCGAGGGGAAAAGGGCCAAGTATATCCATGCCCCACTTGGCAAAGGGCTAAGGAGACGAGATGGAAGTCAGGTGAGCAGAGGGGAGCCTCTGAATATTTGAGTGTCGTTGGCATGTATCACAGGCTCAGACAAGGTCATCAGCATCTTTTTGCATCGTCGGTCAATAATAACCTTGGCGTAGCACTTTGTGACATAGAGCGCGGCTGCCGAGGTAATTGCCACATTCATGAACCTTCCAAAGAGCATAATCGGCTTTAGATGGACGGAGGCATTTGAACAATGGCATGGAGAAGGATCGCTTATATAGCCGATCATCAACCAGGACATAATGAGATGATTGCAATTTCAACTTCCTTGCTTCCTTTCTTTCGGCGACAGCAACCCTTCTTTGAGGTACTGGTGCAGGGGGTCCATCCATGATGGTTCGGTGTCGACCTGCATCATGTGATCAACATCGACGATGCTGGGCTTCTCTAGGACTTTCAGGTAAAATTTTCACTCGAGATCCATTGACTTCGTAGTCGCCAGGTGGGACAGTAGGTCGGCGCGCGCATTTTCAGCCCTTGGGATCTGGACAATTTTGAATTCATCGAAATAGGAAGATAGACAGCGCACCTTTTGGAGATACTGAATCATACTCGGCTCTCGAGCCTCGAATTCTCCCTGCACCTGGTCGGCCACCAATTGGGAGTCGGTGTAGGCAATCAGCTTCTTGACTTTAAGCTCACGGGCGATTCGGAGTCCGAAGAGTAAGGCTTCGTACTCTGCCTCATTGTTTGAGGCCGGGAAGGAGAAGCGAATGCCATATTCAAAGGTCAAGCCTTCCGGACTAGTGAGGACTAGGCCAGCGCCAGAACTGCCTGTGCTGGAGGATCCATCGGCGTGAAGCAACCATGGGGCGCTGGGCTTTGGTTGTCCGGGGGTATCCGAAACAGAGCCATCTTTGGGTATGGTGCATTCGAGGAGGAAGTCCGCTAGAACTTGGGCTTTAATGGCTGGACGAGGTTGATATTGAATGTCGTGCTCGCTCAGCTCGACAGCCCATTTGGTCATTCTTCCTGATGCTTCTGGACAATGGATAATTGCCTTGAGAGGTTGGTCGGTCAGGGGATGACAGTATGCGCCTGGAAGTATGGCCGCAACTTTAGGACCGATGTCACTAGAGCCAGGACCATCTTCTCGACCCGAGTATACCTCGATTCAGCGTCTTTGAGCAGCTTGTTGATATAATAGATAGGTCTTTGGACTCTGTTCTCCTCTCTGATTAGCACCGAGCCAATAGCATTTTCAGAGATCGCCAGGTATAGGTTCAGCACCTCCCCTGGCTTTGGGCTACTGAGGAGAGGAGGCAAGCCGAGGTATTTCTTGAGGTCTTCGAAGGACTTCTGACAATCTGGGGTGCACTGAAAGTTTTTGGCCGACCGAAGCACTTTGAAGAACGAGAGGCATTTCTCGGCCGACCGAGCAATGAAGCGGCTGAGGGCTGCTACCCTTCCGGTGAGGCGCTGCACGTCCTTGACTGACCCTGGCGGAGCCATTTGTTGCATGGCTTGGATTTTCTGAGGGTTTGCCTCGATGCCTCGCTGTGAAACCATGAAGCTGAGGAATTTCTTGGAATTGACTCCGAAGGCGCATTTGGTGGGATTGAGCTTCATCTGATATTTTTGAAGTGTAGCGAAGCTCTCTGCAAGGTCCTCAGTGTGTTAGGATGCCTCCTTGCTTTTTACCAGCATGTTATCAACATACACCTCATGTTCCGACCGATTTGCTCCTTGAAGACTTTGTTGACCAGCCTTTGGTAGGTGGCACCTGCATTTTTTAAACCGAAGGGCATAACTCGGTAGCAATAAATACCTCGATCGGTGATGAAGGTGGTTTAATCTTCATCTTTGGGCACCATTCGGATCTGGTTGTAGCCCGAATAGGCATCCATGAAGGTTAGCATTTGATGCCCTGAAGTTGAATCCATGAGCTGGTCAATTCGTGGAAGAGGGAAGCTATCTTTTGGGCAAGCCTTATTGAGGTCAGTGAAGTCGATGCAGATCCTTCATTTGCCATTCGACTTCTTCACCATGACCACGTTTGCCAGCCAATCGGGGTAACTAACATCCCGAATAAACTTGGCTTTGATGAGCTTATCCACCTCTTCTTCGATGGCTTTTTGGCGCTCTGGGGCGAAGCTCCTTTTCTTCTGCTTAATGGGCCTGAATGTTTCATCCATGCTGAGGCAGTGGACTAGGATGTCTGGGCTGATTCTAGGCATATCCGATGCAAACCAGGCGAAGACGTCGGCATTCTTTGAAGGAACTCGATCAATTCCTATCGAAGCTTTCCTTCTACTTGCGATCCGATCTTTATAGTTCGGTCGAGCCGAGCTTCGTCGAGTGGTATCTCTTCCAGTTCTTTAGCTGGCTCTCCTCGTTGCTCGGTGAGATCTTCTCGGCATCCAGCCCATCCACCTCGGGCTTTCTAGATTGGAGGTCCGCAACAAAGCAATGCCGAGCTACGATCTAGCTTCCTCGAACAACCCCACTCCCCATTCGGTGAGAAACTTCATGGCGAGATGGGGAATGGAAATGATTGCCTTAAGAGAGATTTGCCCTGGTCTACCAAGGATGGCGTTGTAGGGGGATCTGAGCTTGGTCACGAGGAAATCCATAAACACCGTAGCCACACAAGGCCAGGTGCCGGCTCGAACCGACAGAGTGATGACTCCTTCAAGGATTATGGAGTCACCTGTGAAGCCCACCAAGGTGGACTCCATCGGTCGAAGGCTTTCTACCTGAAATTTTAACCTCACAAAGGCATCGAAATACAGAACGTTAACAGAGCTTCCACTATCAACCAGAATCCGGTGTACATCGTAATTGTTCATATTTAAAGATACAACCATAGCATCATCATGGGGTACTGTACTTCCCCAAGGTCTTCATCAGAGAAGGTGAGCTCATCAACCCATGCTTTCTTCGGTGGGTTCTCCTCCTCGTCTGGCCAAGAAGATGGGGATCCAGCTGCCGTTATCACATTAACGTTGTCGATAACTAGAGGATTTGGTGGTGGGAGCTGGCGAGGCTCAGGCTGGCGATTCTCTTCATTAATTGGCTTAGGGGGCCCCCTGAATCGGTTCAGTCTATCTCGCCGGATCAATTGCTCAATCTTATTTTTGAGCTGCCAACAGTCCTCGGTATCATGCCCGTAGTCCTGATGGAAGCGGCAGTACTTGGTTGGGTCCCTCCGAGCTCCATTACCTCGAAGAGGAGGGGGTCGAGGAAGCTGACGCTCGATCTCCATCAGGATCTGCGCTCTTGGTGCGGTAAGGGGAGTATAGCGGTCGAACCTTCGGGCCGGACTCCGAGTTCGGTCCTGAGGCGGCGGTGGAGGAGCCCTGCGGTGGCGAGGCGGGCTAGCGCGGCGGTGGGCTCGCTGCTTGTCCGGACCCTTTGCTTCTTTCTTCTTCATCTGCTCAGCCTGGGCTGACCTACTCGATTCTTCTACTCTGGTGTATTTGTCCGCCAGGGACATCATGTCGAAAGGCTCTTTGGGTAATTCACCTCCAGAGCCAATAAAAGTCTCCCTCCTTGGATACTCCTCAACCAGGGCGGACATGGCCACCTTGTGGTTGAGATGGTCGACTTCTAGGAGGGCCGTGTTGAAGCGGCCGAGGTAACTCTTTAGCGACTCCTCCTCTCTCTGCTTGATCTCGGAGAGGGAGTCGGATCTCCATCGCTGGAGATTGCTGTTGACGAACTGGCTTATGAGCAGGCAGCTTAGCTCGTCGAAAGAATCAATAGAACTGGCTTTAAGCCATTGAACTAGGTTCGGGCAGATCCCCTTAAGGTGGAGGGGAAGGCTCTGCACAGGATCGCATCTGATACCTCGTGGAACATCATGATGGATCTGAAGCTGCTGAGGTAGTTGTCGGGATCGCTGGATCCATGATACGGCTCAATGGTAGGGCGCTTGACATAAGGGGGAATCACTTCCCTCATGATCCTCTTGGAGAAGGGGATACCCTGCTCCGCTTTCGGTTGGGATGGGGGAGCTTGTCTGGCGGCGTCCAACTCCCGACGCCACTCTTGCCGCATCTCCTGCATCTGTTGTCTGATCCCTTCATCCAGAGTGGTATGAGGGATCGGGCGAGGAGAAGATGGCAGCGGTATTGAATCCTAAGAAGACAATGGGGAGGGGGAGCGAACCCGTCTGGATTTGAGCGGGCTCTTCCCCCCAGCTCACTGCAGCGCTGGCTTCACCTTTGCGGGCCGATGGCCGCGATCCACCGCCTCAGGCAGATCGGAAGAGGAGATCGCTGGCGAGGCAAGGGCAGCGGCCTCCTCGCGAGGTTGAGAAGTAGGGATAGCAGCTCCAGGGATCGCTGGAATCCCTGGACCAACTGGGTCAATGCTTGGACTTGCTGAACCAGAGTGGCGAACTGGTCCAAGGTTACCACCGTTGCCGGCAGTGAAGGAGTTTCAGCTGGCGGTGGTAGCGGAGGTGCTGCACCGCTAATCGGATCAGGCCTTTGAGAGGTGGCCTGGTCCTGAGCTTCAGATGTAGCTCTCTTCCGATTGGCCATTAGAGGATGCTTTGCTCTGGTTTTTAGTCTTGTCTCCTGGATCACAAGTTTATGGGACTTGAGGCCCTTCCTCTAGCGCCAATCTGTTGCTGCATAAATCCGTTCTCCGACTCGAGTGCGCTTCCAGCTCCTGATCTGGACACCGATCTCGTCGCCTCGGAGTGGAACCTGCAAGACAATCTGCATGCAGAGGATGCTGTGGGGGTTGCCCTCTGCGGAGAACCCTTCGACGCCCAAGTCAGTGGAGATTAACAGCAAGCAGATGTGAGGAGAAGACTCTCACCGAGAAATTGCTCCTCCAAGCTCTTGTGAGAGCTCTAATGGAGTGTGAGATTCAGTGAGTGAAATGAATGCCTAAGGGGTTGTCTTAGAAATTTTTGCGCGTACCTGAGAGGTTGGGATGCTGTAGTATTTATAGGTGATCATCTGATTCCTTGGACGTGCCCTGGATGGGGTCTGAAAACTGTTAGGATTCGAATCAAGTTTGTTAAAAGGCCAGCAGGGTCCGTATCTTGTCAGTTAGAGGATCGACGGCTGGGAGAGCTGGTCAGTGTCTTGGGATTCAGCGACCACAAAGACCTAGGCCACTTCTGGGTATGATTCCACGCTTGGAATCCCGTTCAGTTATAATGAATTTGAACTTTCCTGCGCCGGATCCCGCAGATGTATTTTGAGTGTCTAGGTTTGGTTTAGTCGAGGAATAACCTGGGTTGCCGAGGTATAAGGATAGTTCGGGTTGCCGAGGCATAAGATGGCTCGGCTTGGATGGCTGAGGAATAGCTCGGCTTAGATGATCGAAGTATAAAGGTGGTCCGGGTTGTCGGGGTGGCCCGACTTCATCAAAGGTGATTTGGCTTCGTCGCTAGGATGTTATGCCAACTGGCTAGTAAGGTGTTTGGATTGGGTGTGACCCAATCGCCAATGTGAGCGGTAATAATACAATGACGATTTTACCCCTCATCACTGGGTATTTGTCTTTACCAACTATTCATAATATTGACATTATTGGCGAATGGTTGATTGCAGGTTGTGAAAGCAGTGATTGTCAAGAGCTTCGAGAGAATCCACCGTAGTAATCTTGTGGGTATGCGAATAATTCCCCTATGTTTTAAGCCTGGAGAAGATGCAGAGACCCTTGGCTTAACAGGCCACGAACGGTACACCATCGACCTTCCAAGCAGTGTGAGCGACATCAAACCTGGTCTAGATGTCGCAGTTGTGATAGGCACTGGCAAGTCATTTGCATGCACTGTCTGCTTTGATACCAAGGTATGAAGAGAATTGCTGGTGAAATATCTGCTATTAACTAATGTTGCTCGTTACTACCATGTTCGAAGGTTGCACATCGATTCACAAAGCTTTATATTGTTACAGGTTGAACTGGCGTATTACAATCATGGTGGAATTCTGCCATTTGTCATTAGGAATCTGATCGATGCCAAGCATTAGATTCAGTGATGTCTGGATTGATGGGAAAGAATCCGTGTATGAGCAAATACTAGCAGACCGTAATACGCAGCGGAATAATAAATAAAAATGCGCAAACCACACAATCACAGAAACACCAAGATTTACGTGGAAAATCCCTTCAAGATAAAGAAAAAAAACCACGGGCAAGCCAGAGAAGAAGATCCACTATAAAATAATAAATATCCAAGTCTCAAAGTTCCTTGCCAGAACTTGAGAAACAATCACAAGAGAACAATAGGGATATAAGGATTACGTCATCGAAAAATACGGTCTCCTGCGTTACCTCCTTATTTTCTTCCCTTCTCTTCTTCTTCTTCTTCTCTTGTTTTTCTTCTGCAGCACCTTCACGTGATTCCTGGAGTGGAAGTCCTCCCACGTAGTCAAGCACCAAGCAACAGCCCTTCCTTCTTTCCCCTAGCAATTCATGCTCCTAGAAAAAAGAAATACCTGCTACATGCTTCTTCTCTTTTTTTTCAGACGGCTGCTCCTTAAAAAGAGAAAACCCAAAAAAGGAAGGCGGCTACTCCTTTTATAAAAGAGAGAGAACAAACCCTGGTAGAAAAAGGAGTAGCGCTCCCTTTTGCCCTAATGGGCTGAATAAGTGGGCCATGGGCCCAACAACCTCCCCCTTCAGCCCATAAGAGAGGCTGTCTCATGCTTCCTTAGTGTGAAATCATGCCGACCAGCTGTCGGCATATCTCTTGCCTTTCTTTTGATAAGGTCTTTGTCAACATGTCTGCCCCATTTTCATCTGTGTGAATTTTCTGAAGCTGTAACTGCTTCTCTTCAAACACATTTCGAATCCAGTGGTATCTCACATCTATATGCTTTGACTTGAAATGAAAAGTTGGGTTCTTGCACAAGTGGATGGCGCTCTGGCTGTCACAATGTACCACATAATTTTTCTGTTTCAATCCCAATTCATGTAAGAATTCTTTCATCCACAGCATCTCCTTACAGACCTCGGTAGCAGCAATATATTCTGCCTCTGTGGTAGAGAGAGCTACACACCTTTGCAATCTGGATTGCCATGACACAGCTCCCCCTGCAAAAGTAAGTATGAAACCTGATGTGGACTTCCTTGTATCAATATCTCTCGCCATATCTGCATCTGTGTAACCAATCAGCACAGCTGGACCACCCCCAAAGCTTAAACAAACTTTGGAGCTTCCTCTGAGATATCTGAAGATCCACTTCACTGCTGCCCAATGCTCTTTCCCTGGATTTGCAAGAAATCTGCTAGCAACACCCACTGCATATGCGATGTCTGGCCTCGTACATACCATCGCGTACATCAAACTTCCGACTGCTGAAGCGTAAGGAACCTTCTTCATTTTCTCCTTCTCCTCATCACTTGAAGGACTTTGCTCTGAGCACAACCTGAAGTGACCTGCAAGAGGAGAACCAACTGGCTTTGCATTGATCATACTGAACCTATCCAATACCTTCTCAATGTACTTTTCCTGTGACAACCATATTTTCTTGATTCTTCTATCACGGAAAATCTGCATACCCAGTATTTGCTTTGCTGGTCCCATATCCTTCATTTCAAATGAATTGCTTAGCTCCTTCTTCAACCTGTCAATCATAGACATATCTTTCCCAAGAATAAGCATGTCATCAACATAAAGTAGGAGTATGACAAAATCCTCACTAAACCATTTGATATACACACAATGATCTGAAGCCATTCTTTTGTATCCATTTTCAGCCATAAATGAATCAAATTTCTTGTACCACTGCCTTGGAGCTTGCTTCAGCCCATATAAGCTTTTTTTCAATCTGCAGACAAGATTTTCTTTACCTTTGACTTTGAAGCCTTCTGGTTGCTCCATATAGATTTCCTCCTCCAAATCACCATGAAGAAAAGCTGTCTTCACATCTAACTGCTCAACCTCCAAGTCTAGACTAGCAGCAATACCTAGAGCAACACGAATTGAAGACATTTTAACAACAGGAGAAAAAATCTCTTCAAAGTCAATACCTTTCTTTTGACCAAAGCCTTTCACAACCAATCTGGCCTTGTACTTTGGTTGAGAACAATGTTGTTGAGTCTTTAACCTGAAAACCCACTTGTTCTTTAAAGCCTTCCTTCCTCTTGGTAGTTCCACTAAATCATATGTGTGGTTCTTCTGTAAGGCATCCATTTCTTCCAGCATACCTACTAACCACTCCTTTTTCTGCTCACTTTCAACTGCCTCCTGGTAACATTCTGGTTCACCTGCATCAGTAAGCATTATATATTCATCTGTAGAATACCTTTTGGAAGGTTGACGTTGTCTGATAGATCTTCTCAGCTGAGGCTCTGTAGGAGGTTGCTCCTGATCTCCTTCCTGCTCAACATGTCCTACAGGTGAGTTAATACCTGCTCCTGCACTATTTTCTTGCACATCTCCCCTATCACCCTGATTTACTAGAGGAGTAATTGGATCACAGTCTGTTAATCCTCCTGCAGAAGACTTGACTGACACTTCCTTCTTGAAGTCTTGAAGGGTTTGATCTTCAAAAAATACCACATCTCTGCTTCTGAATACCTTCTGCTTTTCTGGATCCCAAAGTCTATAACCAAACTCATCATGTGAGTAACCAAGCAAAGCACATTCTTTTGTCTTACCATCCAGCTTGGACCTCTCAATGTCTGGAACATGTGCAAATGCACGACAACCAAACACTCTCAAGTGCTTATAAGAGACATCTTTTCCTGACCATACACGCTCTGCAACATCACCATCTAGAGCTGTACATGGTGACAAGTTTATTACATCAACCGCTGTCTTCAATGCCTCATCCCAAAATCTTTTAGGTAACTTGGACTGTGAAAGCATACATCTGATCTTTTCCATGATGGTGCGGTTCATTCTCTCTGCAATTGCATTATGCTGAGGAGTACCAGGAACTGTCATCTCATGTTGAATACCATGTGATCTGCAATAATTATCAAATAACCCTGTGTACTCACCACCATTATCTGACCTTATACATTTCAGTTTCTTTCCTGTCTCTCTTTCAACTATGGCATGAAACTCTTTGAAGACATTAATAACCTGATCTTTAGTCTTCAAACCATAGACCCAAACTTTTCTAGAAAAATCATCTATAAAAGTGATAATATAAAGTGCACCACTGATGCCTAGAACATTAACTGATCCACTAGGAGTTTTTGTCCTCAGAGGACCACAAACATCTGTATATATACGATCCAAAACATGCATTTTTCTAGATAAAGCAGGACTAGCAAAAGAAACTCTATGTTGCTTGCCAACCAAACAATCAACACATGGGTTCAGATGTACACCTTTGAAGTCTGGTAGAACTTCTTCCTTGGAAAGAACTTGCAGCCCCTTCTCACTCATGTGTCCCAGTCGTTTATGCCACAACTCCATGCTGAAGTCGTTCTCTGTAACATTCAACTGTTCACCATAAGCTTTAGCCTGCAACCTGTATAAAGTGTGACATTTCTTCCCACTGGCTACAACAAGTGAACCTTTACTGAGCTTCCATTGCCCTTTATGAAATCTGCTATCAAAATCTTCATCATCAAGTCTTCCAACTAAGATTAAATTTAGCCTCAAGTCAGCTACATGCCTTACATCCTTGAGCACCAACTTACAGCCAAGATTGGTCTTCATGTGGATGTCACCCATGCCAATGATGTCTGCTGTGCCTTGATTTCCCATCTTGACAACACCAAAATTTTCAGTCTTATATGTAGAAAAAAACTCCCTCCGTGGTGTAGCATGATAAGAAGCACCTGTGTCAATCACCCACTCATGATTCTGACACTCACATGAGAATATACCATCAGAAGTAGACAAAATCAAATAATCATCACTCTGCACAGTAGCTGTGATATTCTCCTTTGACTCTATATCATCCACTTCTTTTCCCTTTTTCTTACTCTTCTTAGGCTTCTTACACTGATTCTTGTAGTGCCCTTTCTCACCACAGTTATAGCAAGTAATATCTTTTCTTGACCTTGATTTGCTTCTACCTTTGTATGAATTGTCTCTATTTCTAGACTTTGACCGTCCTCTATTCTCTGAGATAAGTGCCTGTGAATCAATCTGAGAAGTTGCTGAATTTTTCTTCTTAACTCCTCATTCAACAAACTGCCTGTTACTTGACTCATGGTGATAACACCGTCTGGTGCAGAATTACTGAGGGAAACTACCAGTGTCTCCCAACTTTCTGGCAATGAACTGAGAAGTAACAATGCCTGCAACTCATCATCAAGAGACATTTTCATAGAGGATAACTGGTTATTAATACTCTGCATTTCATTCAAATGCTCAGCAATAGAAGCACCCTCTTTATATTTCAGATTCACTAGTTTTCTGATCAAGAAAGCCTTGTTGCCAGCTGTTTTTCTCTCATATAGACTTTCTAACTTTTTCCAAAGAGAGTTTGCAGAAGTCTCAGTGGAAACATGGTGAAAGACACTATCATCCAACCATTGCCGAATAAAACCGACTACCTTCCGATCTAACATGATCCAAGCATCGTCTGTCACTGTAGCGGGCTTTGCTTTGACCCCTTCTAAAGGTCCATATAGATCCTTGCAATATAAGAGGTCCTCCATCCTTGGTTTCCATATCATCCAATTGTTTCCGTTCAGACTGATCATGCGGGAAACATTACCGGCCTCCATGCTCGCACACACAAAAAAAAATTCACATGCTCTGATACCAGTTGATGGGAAAGAATCCGTGTACGAGCAAATACTAGCAGACCGTAATACGCAGCGGAATAATAAATAAAAATGCGCAAACCACACAATCACAGAAACACCAAGATTTACGTGGAAAATTCCTTCAAGATAAAGGGAAAAAAACACGGCAAGCCAGAGAAGAAGATCCACTATAAAATAATAAATATCCAAGTCTCAAAGTCCCTTGCCAGAACTTGAGAAACAATCACAAGAGAAATAGGGATATAAGGATTACGTCACCGAAAAATACGGTCTCCTGCGTTACCTCCTTATTTTCTTCCCTTCTCTTCTTCTTCTTCTCTTGTTTTTCTTCTGCAGCACCTTCACGTGATTCCTGGAGTGGAAGTCCTCCCACGTAGTCAAGCACCAAGCAGCAGTCCTTCCTTCTCTTCCCCTAGCAATTCATGCTCCTAGAAAAAAGAAATACCTGCTACATGCTTCTCTCTTTTTTTCAGACGGCTGCTCCTTAAAAAGAGAAAACCCAAAAAAGAAAGGCGGCTACTCCTTTTATAAAAGAGAGAGAACAAACCCTGGTAGAAAAAGGAGTAGCACTCCCTTTTACCTTAATGGGCTGAATAAGTGGGCCATGGGCCCAACATGGATGATAGACATAAAGGGAAAGCGAGGGGATCGACTTGTCGTTGTGTAACAGTTGTATTCATCCAAGGTGTTTTAGCTTTGTGCATTGAGTCACGTGATTTGGGTTCTCCCTTGGTTTTATTTTTTTCCCCTTCAAAGCTGCCCAAGAAATAAATGAGCGAAAGGAGGAAAGGACATGCGAGATGTCCAAGTGCATTATGAGATGGATGCTGTACTTCATGAGATCCATGTTCATTATTCACTGCTGTAGTGCAGACCACCTTGATATATGTATCAAGTGTTTCCTTTTTCTTGTTTTGATGTTACATCTTTATCCAGTGGTTTTCAGTGTGATTAGCAAGTGGAGAATGATCATATGGGGTTATCGGTCGAGGAAATCTTGAACTTGGAGGGGCATCGGGTTAAGATTGACCATGTAGTTGATCTGCCTGATTTGAATTGAACCTATTTGAGAATTGAAAGCGTTCTTCTTTACGCATGCTAATATGTTGCACTGTTTAATTACAAAAATTCTCGTAGTGAAGTAGGTTTTTTTTCGTCTCTGCATGCTTTTTCACTGGTTCTGATAGGTAGCCTGCCAATCTTTTCTAACTGCGTTTTGTTATTGAGGCCTATAATCAGCATATATTCTCTTACGATGGAATTATTTTTCTCTGACACTGCTTTCATGTTCCTACACAGTTAAAGACCCAAATACTTAGTCTTAACCAGCTTGTACCATCACAACCCGTAATTAGGATATATATATATATATATATATTTGATCGAGGGTAAAATCTTAAAAAAACGAATCATCCGATTTAAGCGCTATTTTACCGACACTTTATTGATGCTTTTTGTTTAAAAAAAAAAGTTTTTCTTTTGAGTTTGGTGCTATGGCGTGTTAAGGCCCTCTATGTGTTGCTTCTCCAGATCTTGCAATGCCATGGGCCGTTTCTTTTACTTTACTCAGTTAGCACCCTTGATGCCACTTCAACTTCAGTAGCATGTCAAGAAAAAAAATTTACGGCTTATTGACAGAACAGTAATATTTAGATAAAATTTGTACAAGGTCAAATTAGTATAGTAGAAGGGATGCTATATATTGGTCTTGTATCAACTTTTGGAGAATCTTTAATCCTGCACCGTTAGCTTTTTTTCATGAATGCTGTAAGTTTCTAACCTGGCGCTAGTCATTTTTCCAAAAAAATTTGGTCTTCTATGATGCAACAAGCAGCAAATTTATCTAAATCAATAATTGAAAAAATTCCTCAAGAGCTTGATTAATATTTTTTTATATTAAAAGGTTTCGTCTAAGACATATTTATAGGGAGATGCTCTAAAGCTGAAAATACTAATTTTCTAAAAAAATTAAGAAATAAATTTCAAAACAAATCCATACTTCTACTGCTCCCCTAACTCATTTAATATGAATTTTGAAAGAAAGAAATATAAAAATAATGATAAAAAAATCAACCTTAAATTATATATGGAAATCATATCCCCTCCCTCTCTTCTTATCCTATATTGTTTTATAACGAATTGGGCCCATTAAATATTTTTTGGACTTGGTCTTAGCTCGAAGGAAAAAACTTTGTACACCGCCTTCGGTGCAACGAGTCCTATGTGGGCTGCACCGTTCCTTTTTATTGGTCCACATACGCACGACACCCATTAAAAAATCTTTACGACATCCCGAGGAAAAAACTTACGACACCCTACTTTTAAGCTTACGACACCATAGTTATAAAGTTAAGACACCCGTTCAGAAAGCAAAAAAAGCTTACGACATCCTAGTTTTAAACCTACAACACCCTAGTTTTAAACTTAAGACACCCGTTCAGATATGTACACAAATTCCAAAAAAAAAAACTGTTTGACGTGCATTAATACCCATTCAGCTTTTTTTAGAATTTATGTATAAACACTTTTTCTAAACGGGTGTCTTAAGTTTAAAACTACGGTATCGTAAGATTAAAACTAGGGTGTCGTAAGTATTTTTTTTTGCTTTCTTAACGGGTGTCTTAGTTTTATAACTACGATGTCGTAAGTTTTATAACTACGGTGTCGTAAGTTTAAAACTAGGGTGTCGTAAAGGTTTTTTTTGCTTTCTTAATGGGGTGTCTTAATTTTGACGTGATGTGCATTAATACCACTTTTTTTGAAATTTGTGTAAAGATGAGTGGGTGTCGTACGTTTAAAACTACGGTGTTGTAAGATTAAAACTAAGTGTCGTAAGTATTTTTTGCTTTCGGGTATCTTAGTTTTATAACTATGATGTCGTAAGTTTAAAACTAGAATGTCGTAAGGTTTTTTTTTTTTTTTAATGGGTGTCTTAATTTTGACATGACATGCATTAATACCAGCTTTTTTTGAAATTTGTATACAGACGAGTAGGTGTCGTAAGTTTAAAAATACGGTGTCGTAAGATTAAAACTAGGGTGTCGTAAGTATTTTTTATTTTTTTAACGGGTGTCTTAGTTTTATAACTACGGTCTCGTAAGTTTAAAACTAGGGTGTTGTAAGGTTTTTTTTGCTTTCTTAATGGGTATCTTAATTTTGACGTGACATACATTAATACCAGCTTTTTTGGAATTTATTGGAATTTGTGTATAGACGAGTGGGTGTCGTAAGTTTAAAACTAGGGTGTTGTAAGATTAAAACTAAAGTGTTATCAATATTTTTGCTTTCTTAACGGGTGTCTTAGTTTTGATAACTACGGGGTGTCGTAAGTTTAAAACTAGGGTGTCGTAAGGTTTTTTTTGCTTTCTTAATGGGTGTCTTAATTTTGACGTGACGTGCATTAATACCTGTTCGGTTTTTTTTGGAATATGTACAGACATGTTCTTTGAACGAGTGTCTTAAGTTTAAAACTAGGTATCGTAAGTTTAAAACTAGAATGTCGTGAGTCTTTTTTGCTTTCTGAATGGGTGTCTTAACTTTATAACTACGGTGTTGTAAGCTTAAAACTAGGGTATCGTAAGTTTTTCTCGGAATGTCGTAAAGATTTTTTAATGGGTGTCGTTCGTATGTGGACCAATAAAAAAGAACAGTGCAGCCCACGTAGGACTTGCTGCATCGGAGACGGTGTACAAAGTCTTTTCCTAGCTCGAAATATCTTCTCTGGGCCAAGCCTAATTTGAAGAAAACCTATCTTGCTGAATCCAGTTCCAACTCTATTCACTCAACAAATTTTATCTTATTTGACTTTCTAGCAAGATGAATTTCATTCATTTATTATTTCATCTTATCCAATTAAATAATGCTTACATTTATATTTATTTATTTCAAGTTTTCAATAAATAATTTCAAGTTAGATAGTACAAAAGAATATAAGGCTTTGTCATTTAAAAAAAATTCATTAAGAAAATAAGTTTAAAGATGTTACCTTAGGATTAGAAGGAGACCTTTGGTAGCAACTTCATGTTGATTTTTTTCAAAGTTTCATGTCGTTGGTCCCTAGTTCCAAACCAAGATTTTAGAATAAATAAAAATGCCTGGAAACCACTTTCATGGCTTCAATCTTAAGGACTTCAAAATATTAATCTACTCTAATTGAGTGAATTAGTTGAGCAAAATTCTCATTAAATCCTTTTTGATGCCTTCATTAGTGTATATGTAATGGGTGGCAACCTCACTCTTTTGCTTTGGTAGAAAAAATATTTTGTCAATGCTTTATTCTATCATCATATTCAAATAATTTAGTTACTATTTTCTTCATATTATGGATATTATGATATGCTAATATAAATATAATTTTTTTGTTTAACATAAAGGAAAAGAATGCTGCGTGAACAAGTAGGCTAATATCCATTTTAGTGCATGTCCTCCTCCTTTTTCTTCTTTTTAAATAATTCTTAAGCAAATTAAAGGATTTTAAACCCTCAATTATATTTTTTCAAGCCTCACTCCCAAGCATCAACCATCAATCGATTTATGGTTGTTAACCAACTAACACATTGTTATAGATGACAAGGCAGAGCTAATGCTTTGTAAGTCCTAAGTGTAGTCATCATTATTGAAAGAAACTTTGAAATGATCAAAAGAGCCTTAATAATTGAGTAGGGTTCGCTTCTCTCTCTTTACTTAAAATGAGGTACATGAATCATCGAGGAGGGAACATCCTTACTTAAGAAGAAAAATACAAAATAGACATGAAATTTTATGTTTGATTATGAGACATGGATACTCGGATCCTCCTTTGGAGGATTATTAGAAATAGATAACTTACTCTATATAATTTTTATCGTTATTGACATCATAAACGGATAACGTACCAAATGTCTAGATAAATTTTTTTTTTTTCCTTTTTCTTCTTTTATTCATACCAAAAATAAAAACAGGCATAGCAATAACAATTTTGGCTAAAGTTGCAACTAAATCATCATCATTGCATCTGAATTGCAAGGGTAACCCAAGTAGAGGCTTATATTCTAAAAATGAAGAAGATCATCATATTTTGATGGTCATCAAAAATATTTTCATTGGATTAACTTTATGAAGTGAAGCATAGCTAATTAGTAAAGTTCTATCTTCTCATTGTGCCATAATCTTATGATAGTTTTAAATTTTAATACATTTAATAGCTTGTGCATAATGTTTTATATATTATTTGGATTTGTGTCAAAAAGGTTCTTTAAAAAAACTTATTTCTTATAATTTAACAATGTCAATTTATCCAAATTTTTTTGCTGTATTCAACCGTCAAGGATGATGATTTCTTAAGGGAGGCAAAAGTTTTAAAGAATTAAAAGATGGTAATTGTTGTTGTGTGCATCTAGCATGTCATGGTCCACATAATAAATTCTTAGGCATTGAGATATAATTTAATTTTAATTTTTTGAAAGACTCTCAAACTCATGGTTATAACTGCAGAAGAACAATTAGAACGACAGCATTAAATCAGAAGACAGCTTTGAATCCCTATACAAATCAAATTCAAGGAGGCCAGGCCAACATGGTCATCTAGTCCTTCCTGCCAACGAGGAGTATCCTTGTCCTCTCGGCTAAAATTAATGTTTTTGGTCTGATTCTGAATTTAGTCTTGCCTCGTCTGCCAGAAATACTCCCTCGTCTGCTTGTAGTTGGAGCGGGCGGTTGTTCCATTCTTTTTGTTTGGTAAACATCTCAGCTCCATACCGCTCAGGCGGTGGCCTGGTGATCAGGATCCTTTTCAGAAGATCTCAGGTTTGACGCCGCGACTGACTCCCTTGGAGCCTGAAACTCCAGTGTTGGAGGGGCTAAGGTCGTTCTAACTTTCCTGTTCTGACTGCCAGTACCTGGGTGGGGCCAGGTTGACCAACTCGCCTTCGAATGGGGAACGGCTGTGTAAATCTAGCGCCGTGCACGGAACATACCCTTGGGACCTAGCTACGGTCGGTAATTGCCCTCCTTCCCCTTTTAAACATCTCAGCTCCATGGGCAAGCATTGTTGACCCGGTCTTCATTGACTGACTTGGCAGCTATATGGGAAACAGCTCAGCTCCTTGGATAAACACTGTTATTCCTGTCTTTATTGACTGACTTGACTTGTAGTCCACTAAAGCGAGTCCCTCTTTACCAATTAGTTAAACCAGTCTCCTTGCTGATTCGATTCCCAACAAGATGTCCTCAAATCATATAGAAGCATTGTTGAACCAGTCTTCATTGACTGACTTGAACTCCGAGCCAGCCGATCAAACCGCTTAAATCAAAAATTGATCATCAATTTGATCTAATTTTATTATTAAAATTAACTTTTGTATGACTTGATAAAAATCAAAAAATTTCATTGAAATGATGGTTCTGAAAAACCAGACCAATTCTGAATTTTAGACTTTTAATTTTAATAAGTTTTATTATTGTAAGATACCAAAGAAATAAATCCAAGAAAGAAATAATTGGGCCAAAAGATTATGAAGTTATTTAGAGTCTTTAGTTGAGTCTTTTTATTTTATATCAACTTATAATTTTTATTTAATTAAATATATGTTGATAGTTGTTAATGGTGACCTAACAGGTTATCCTAGTTGGTTTGACAAATATGAAAAAAGAATTATAAGATGGTGCTGTTGGTAGCGAAGGGTTAAAAATAAAGAAAAAAAAATTCTTAATTTTTCACTTTCCACCCTAAATGTCTATGTGGATTCTTCTTCCATTGTTATTTTTTATTTACATTGCTGCCACCACTTTATCATCATGAACGTCTATTGTTTTTTTATCCATCATGCCAATTAAGATATAGTACGTCCTTTTAAATTATCATTAATGATCATAAAAAAATATACTTGAATGAATAAATTTTATAAATGAATATATTTAATTAAAAAATAATAATTTAATTTAAAATTTAAAATATATTCATATGCTTTTGATGTAATTTTTTTTATAAGAAACCATGCAATTCAACCCAATCTTGATTGAGCTTGATTATGTTAGTTTCAATATTGATGGACTCAATTTTGATTTTAAAAGTTAAGAATCATGTAGATTGGACGAGTCTAACCTAAGGCAATTAGAGCTAAGTGCACCCTATTTACACTATAAGAATTTTTTATTTTAGTGACGTCAATAAGAGCTGCTATTTAGCGATGAAATAACGATGCCAAACAAATCAGTGATAAATTAGCGATGGATTAACGATGAATAAAATCAGCGATTCAATCAGCATCGCTAATTAGCGACACACGCACTCAGCATCGCTAATTAGCGACACACGCACTCAGCATCGCTGACTTCTATTCCACTCATTATATGGGAAATAGCTCAGCTCCACAGACAAACATTGTTGACCCGATCTTCATTGACTAACTTGTAGTCCACTAAAAAAGTGAGTCCCCATTACCAAGGATCAATGCAAAGAAATTCCATCTGGTTCCCTTCTGACTCAGTTCTTAGCAAGTTATCTCGAACCATAGAGAAGCACTGTTGAGCCGGTCTTCGTTGACTGACTCGTAGTCCACCGAGCGAGTTCCCGTTACCAATGATCAATGCAAAAAATATTAAGAATGTGAAAGAAATGTTTAAAATAATTTTATTCAATTAATATTTATTGAATTGAGTTGTTAATTATTCATAACATTTAATTATGTACTTCTATATAACTTAACAAGATTAGAGAAGTAAATATAAAAATACATAAATAACATCTATATGGAATATAAATATAAATAATTTATTTACTTGTATATTAGATTGGATTTAGATTTGATCTAGTTTAAAACTAAGTTATAGCGATATTTGACTTGGGTTTCTATTCAAATCTTACTTAAAATTAAGTTAAAATTTTTGAAGCAGAACCCAACCCATGACTTATACAATTAATCCAAGCCTATCCAATTAACAAGTTGGTCGAGGAAGTCTAAATTAAGCCCTATCCAAATTAAATCCTTTTGGCAATATTTATGGTGTTATAAGAACGATGCTAATGAGACAAGCCTGTTGTTAGTATATTATATTTTTGTTATCTTTTGATACACTCTTTTAAGGGTAGATTATAAGCTATTTTATTTATATTAGTTGCTTTTTTCTATCTTTTTTTACGATATATATATATCATAACTCCTAATTCACTCCATCTTTTCAAATTGATGGTTTGAGCATAATGTCGTCATGGCTACTACAAAGATCAAATAATTACTGATCTAATGATAATGAAAAAGATTTTTATTAACATAGTTAATAGAAGTTGAAATTAGTAATAGAATTATCTTTCTCTTCCTAATTATCAATTTTATTATATCATTAGTAAAGTTTTTATAATTGTCACAGCCTTGCTATTTAATATTTTCAGCCTAAATAGTTTTCAACAAAAAAATAATAATAATAATAATAATTTTTGTTAGGTCAATTATAATGAATGATAGCATTTTTGACAGTTTTAGTATATTTTTAAGTAATAAGTTACATATTATATTTATGATGAGACCTTGCTTTTTAGATTTTATTTTTAATGTAAATTATTTTTATGACCATTTTGGACTCTCTGTCCTTATCATTGTAGAATGTCCAATTTACATTGCTAGCAGTTTGGACAGGCATGTTCTCCTGCTGCAACCCTTTTCATCTCAAAATGTTCATTGCCTTTACAATAATGAAAAATTTGCATCGCCAGATGAGAATGGTTGGAAGATCAATCGATTTATGCAATTAATGATATTTAGAAACCAAAAATCTCAAATAAAAACAAGAACATAGCATCATTTAATAAAGTAGCAAACCGAAAATAAAGAGAATAAACAACTATAAATAATAATAATAATCAAAGTAAAACTAAAAATAATACTTGATATGACTGATCCCAACGTCGTCAGAAAAGGTAACGGCAGCTTATCATTTCCCACCCCCGGTACCCCTTCGGGGTCGGGGGTGGGACCATCATTCCTTGACTCCGGGACCCCGTCGGGGTCGGGGTGCATTGTTATTTCCCCACCCCCAGTACCCCTTCAGGGTCGGGGGGTGGGGCCACCATTCCTTAGCCCCGGGACCCCCTCGGCCTCGGGGTGCATTATCATTTCCCCACCCCCAGTACCCCTTCGGGGTCGGAGGGTGGGGCCATCATTCCTTGACCCCGGGACCCCCTCGGCCCCGGGGTGCATTGTCATTTCCCCACCCCCAGTACCCCTTCGGGGTCGGGGGGTGGGGACACCATTCCTTGACCCCGGGACCCCCTCGGGGTCGAGGTCCATTGTCATTTCCCCACCCCCAGTACCCCTTCGGGGTCGGGGGGTGGGGTCACCATTCCTTGACCCCGGGACCCCCTCGGGGTCGAGGTCCACTGTCATTTCCCCACCCCCGGTACCCCTTCGGGGTCGGGGGTGGGGACACCATTCCTTGACCCCGGGACCCCCTCGGGGTCGAGGTCCATTGTCATTTCCCCACCCCCAGTACCCCTTCGGGGTCGGGGGGTGGGGTCACCATTCCTTGACCCCGGACCCCTTCGGGGTCGAGGTCCACTGTCATTTCCCCACCCCCGGTACCCCTTCGGGGTCAGGGGGTGGGGTCACCATTCCTTAATCCCGGGACCCCCTCGGGGTCGAGGTCCACTGTCATTTCCCCACCCCCGATACCCCCTCGGGGTCTGGGGGTGGGGGTCATCATTCTTCGACCCCGGGACCCCCTCGGGGTCGGGGTGCGTCTGCATCCCCCCACCCCCGGGACCCCCTCGGGGTCGCTAGATGGGGTCATCGGCGATTAGCGTGCGACTCGACTGCCAAGGAAAACAGCAACTATCAGGTTGTACAGTTCTTACACATGATTTTCAGCGCATTGCCACGCCTCGCCACGGCGTACCATTCGATACTTCCGTGATTGTGCCCCGTTACGGAGGGCCATGCCTCATAACGATGTTTGGCGCGTTGCATGCCCCTGTGCATGACCATGCCTTGCCGCAGCGTACCATTCGGTACTTCCGTGATTGTGCCCCGTTACGAAGGGCCATGCCTCATAACGGTGTTTGGCGCATTGCATGTCCCTGTGCATCACCATGCCTCGCTACAGCGTACGACTCGCTACCTCTAGCAATGGTGCCCAGTCATATCAACCGGCGACGTACACAGAACGCCTACATAGCTACCGGACACGTGTGGTATCACACGCAGCAACGGTACGATGGAGATCTTCCAAAGCCGCAAGTTAGGGTATTCGGACAGGTATAAAAGACACATACTCACGCTGTAAGTGGGATCTGAACTCTGGTTTTTCTGAGCTTTCTTCCTCCCAGCAAAAACCCTAACCGCCTCAGCTCCTTTTCGCTGGAGCGGTTCTTTGTCTGAGCCCAAGCAACTGACTTGATCGTCGGAGGGTCCCCACCGGCGCCACCGGTCCCCGGGACTTTTCTTGCAGGACTTCGAGGAGTGAGACGTCCGTCATCCCCGACGTTCGAGGAAGGTGGCTTGGCGTCATCAGATTGGCGCGCAGGAAGGGGGAGCGCAAGAAAGACGTCGAACCAGTAGCTTTCTTCTTTCTCCTGACTTCAGGACCTCGAAACCATGGTGACAACTCGAATGAAAGGAGTTTCAGCGGTGCGCTGGGGGGCAGTGCTGCGGGGCTGGTCCACCCGCGGAGGCCCCCCCGGCTCTCGCATCCTGTTTCCCGGAGCCTCCGAATCTCCAGGGGGCAGGGCCTTCTGCTCCGCAAAATGACGTTCCTGCGCCTGTTCCACAGCAGCCCCAGGAGGATCGATTCACTGCCCTGGCCACGCAGGTCCAGTCGTTGGCGGCGATGGTTCAAGGCATGCAGCACCAGCAAGCAGCCTTGCGGCAACCGGAGCCGAACCCATCTATCCCTGGGGTGATGCAGCCTAGCCAGCATTCCTCCCGCCGGAGATCGCCAGTTCCTGCAGATCATCGCCGCCGATCCCCGGCCAAGCCGCATCACCGCGAAGCATCCAAAAGGCCCCGGTCTCCTTCTCGTCACGCCAGCGTTTCTCCTAAGCGGCGGCACGGAAAGGAGGCGGAGCGCCCGCGCCGGCATCGCCGCCCCGCTCTTCTTCTGAATCTTCGGGGAGGGCTCCTTTGATGGCCGGATGCCTCGTCGAGCTGAGCGTCGACTCGAGGAGTGCAACCAGAAGCTGGAGGAGCTTAGCCGTCGGATCACTCACCTGCCAGAGACTGATTATGACAGTCGACCTCCCCTGTCCCGCCGCATCATGGAGGAGCCTATCTCTACCAGGTTCCGCCTTCCTCAACTGGACCCATACGATGGGACTACGGACCCCCTGGACCATTTGGAGAGCTACAAGGTACTCATGCAAGTTCAGGGGGCCACTGACTCGCTTATGTGTGTGGCTTTCCCGGCTACTCTGAAAAAAGCTGCCCGGGCTTGGTATTCTCGCCTGCCGCCACGAAGCATCGACTCCTTTCGCCAGTTGGAGAGGGCTTTTCTGGCCCACTTTGACGCCTGCCGGAAGATCCCGAGGGTGGCGGACAGTCTGTTTGCCGTTCAGCAGAAGAATGGCGAGCCTCTGCGGGACTATGTCGCCCGGTTTAAAGAGGCCGCCCTGGAGGTCTACAACTTGGAAGACTCGGTGGCTACCTTGGCTCTGAAGCGGGGGCTCCGCCCTTCTCGCTTCGCATACTCTCTTGACAAAAAGCCGCCGGGCTCCTACTCCGAACTTTTGATCCGCGCCCAGAAGTACATCCGGGCAGACGAAGCTGACTTTTCCCGGCGTGAAGCTGGCGGGAGCATACCCAGGAAGCCAACCCAGCCAGAACCTGCGGAAGCCCGCCCCAGGAGGCCCGAGCCTCCTCGCCGACCAGACAACCGTCCTCGACCTCCTGCACCGAGAGACGGGCCTTACACCCCACTGCTTGCCCCAATATCCCAGATCCTGCTCGAGATCGAAGGGGAGCCCTATCTGCAACGCCCTCCTCCCATCAACCCGAAGATTCCCCGGAACAAAAATCTCTACTGCCGCTACCACCGGGACCATGGCCACAACACCGACGACTGCCGGCAGCTGAAGAAAGCCATTGAAGACCTCATTCAACAAGGCCATCTGAGGAAGTTTTTCCAAAGGAACAACCCGGGAGCTCCTGGCCCGTCAGCGCCTGCACCGCCGGTGATCGATAACGCCCCGACGGAGAAGACGGTGGCGATGATTTCCTGGGGGGCAGGAGGCCCGCGAAGAGACCAAGGGAGAGGGGGAGTCGAAGCTGTAATTCCTTTTTTCGAAAAGGACTTGGAGGGGGTTGTAAATAAAGATGATGATAGCGTCGTCGTATCCATGACGATTGCTAAACACCCTGTAAAAGAATCTTAGTCGACAGTGGAAGCTCTGTAGATGTTTTGAACTACGATGCCTTTGTTCGCATGAATCTGTCGCATGATCTACTTCAACCTGTCGCACGCCTTTGATGGGATTCACAGGAGATTCCTGAGGGTCGAGGGGGAAATTACTCTTCCCGTGACAGCTGGAACGGCTCCGTGCCAAAGCACTGTCCTTATAAATTTTTGGTGGTCCGTGTGCCCCTGGCGTACAACGCGATTCTTGGGAGGCCCGGGCTCAACCTCTTGGATGCCGTCATATCCACCAAGCGGCTCCTTGTGAGGTTCCCAACCAGCAGAGGGGTCGGCGAGATGCGAGGAGAGCAGGGCCTACCGGCGCTTTGCTATCACTTGGCCCCCAGTCCCCAGGAGGCAGCCCCTGCACCGCCATCTGCACCGACACCCGAGGCCCTTGACCCGCGAGACCTGGAGAGGAGGGGGGAACCGGCCGAGCGGCTGCTCACTTTCCCCCTCGGGGAGGACCCCATGCAGACGGTTCGAGTTGGAGCCTTACTTCCGGACGAAGCTCGTGACCGGCTCCTTACCTTTCTGCGGGCCAACGCGACGTCTTCGCATGGTCAGCATCCGACATGCCCGGGATCCCGGAGGAGGTGATTACACATCAGCTCAACATTCGACCGGAGTGCCGGCCCGTCAGGCAGAAGAAAAGGAGTTTTGCCCCGGACCGGCAGAAGGCTGTTGACGAGGAGGTGCGGAAGCTGTTGGCGGCTGGCCACATTCGTGAGGTGCGCTACCCCGACTGGTTGGCGAACGTCGTGATGGTTCGCAAGGCCAGTGGAAGCTGGAGAATGTGCGTGGATTTCACCGACCTCAATAAGGCGTGTCCCAAGGACAGCTTCCCGCTCCCCCGAATCGACCAGCTGGTAGACGCCACCTCCGGGCATGGGACGCTCAGTTTCATGGATGCGTTCTCGGGGTATAATCAAATCAAGATGAGCTCAGCAGATGAAGAAGCAACCTCCTTTGTCACGGAGAAGGGGATCTACTGTTACAGGGTGATGCCCTTTGGACTGAAAAACGCCGGGGCTACTTATCAAAGATTAATGAACAAGGTTTTTGAGGATCAGCTGGGGCGCAACATGGAGGTATATGTGGATGACATGCTGACCAAGAGCACCAACGCAGAAGACCATGTAGCAGACCTCGAGGAGACTTTCAACAATCTGCGCCGGTACCGGATGAAGCTCAACCCCCACAAATGCGCCTTCGGAGTAGCGGCTGGCAAGTTCCTGGGTTTCATGGTGACCCAGCGCGGGATCGAAGCCAACCCCGACAAGATCAGAGCCATCCTGGAGATGCGGCCTCCGGTCAGCAAGAAGGAGGTGCAGCGCCTGACGGGGAGGGTGGCGGCCTTGAGTCGTTTCATGTCAAGGTCGGCGGAGAGGTGCCTACCTTTTTCAAGGCGCTGCGCAAGATTAACGGCTTCGAGTGGACGAAAGAGTGTCAGGGCTCCTTTGAAGAATTGAAGCAGTTTCTCTCCACTCCTCCGCTGCTGTCCAAGCCTGAAAATGGAGAGGAGCTCTTTTTATATCTGGCCGCTTCCCCCGAGGCGTTAGCTCCGTGCTTGTGCGCATGGACGACGGAGCCCAGAAGCCAATCTATTATACCAGCAAAGTACTCCATGACGCTGAGACCAGGTATTCAAAAACTGAGAAGATTATCTTCGCCTTGGTGGTCTCTACTCAGCGCCTTCGGCCTTACTTTCAAGCCCATCCCATCGTGGTGCTACGGACCAGCCCCTGCGAGCTATCCTGTCTCGCCCCGACACCTCCGGCCGGCTGGCTAAATGGGCCATCAAGCTAAGCGAGTTCGACCTGTCCATCCGGCCAAGATCAGCCATGAAGTCCCAGGTGTTGGCGGATTTCCTAGTCGAGTGCTCCTGGACCGAGAAGGACGTGGAGGAGGCGCGACCGGAGGAGTTTGTGGACCCTCCCTCATCTGGGGAGGTGGAGGACTGGATCCTGCATGTAGATGGAGCGGCAAACTCTCAAGGGAGTGGAGCCGGACTCATTCTGCGAGCCCGGAGGGAGACGTGGTGGAGTACGCTCTCAGATTCCAGTTCCCGGCGACCAATAATCAGGCGGAGTACGAAGCCCTGCTGGCGGGGATGAGACTAGCTAAGGAGCTGGGCGCGGGGCGCTTGAGGGCCTTCACGGACTCTCAACTCATTTCTGGACAAGTCGCCGGGAGTACGAGGCTAGGGACCCCACCATGTCCCGCTACTTGAGCAAGGTGCAGTCCCAGGCGTCTCATTTTTCTTACTTCCGTGTCAGCTATATCCCCAGGGCAGAGAATGCCAGGGCTGACGCGCTGTCCCGTTTGGCCACTTCGGTCGACGGGACGTTGGGAAGAACATACGTGGAGCACCTACAAGTCCCAAGCATTGAGGCCGCGGATGAAGTGCTGCCGGTGGAGCAGGAGCCCTCCTGGATGGATGCCTACATCCGGTACTTGACGACGGCACTCTCCCGGAGGACCCGCTGAGGCCAAGCTGCTCAAACGAAGGGCCCCGAGATTCTTGATGATGGACGGGAAGCTTTATCGGAGATCTTTCTCATACCCGGTCCTCAGGTGTGTGGGGCCAAGAATCAGATTATATCCTCAGGGAGATCCATGAAGGCGTATGCGGGAGTCATCTGGGGGGCAGAGCCCTAGCTTACAAGGCCCTGCGCCAAGGGTACTTTTGGCTGACAATGAAGGAGGACGCGGCCGAGCTTGTCAAGAAGTGTGATAGCTGCCAACGTCATGCCAATATCCAGCGACAGCCGACATCTCACCTGACCCCCCTGGTGGCGCCTTGGCCCTTTGCCCAGTGGGGCATGGATATCTTGGGTCCATTTCCCCCGGCTTCCGGGCAGCGGAAGTTCCTCTTGGTGGCGGTGGACCACTTCACCAAGTGGGTTGAAGCTGAGGCTCTGGCCAAGATTACGAGAGCAAAGTGAGATCTTTCTTCTGGAAGTCAATCATATGTCGGTTTGGGCTGCCGCGCACACTAGTCACTGATAATGGCCGGCAGTTTGACAATGCGCCTTTCCGGGAGTTCTGCTCCGAGCTGGGTATCTGTCAGAGGTTCACTTCCGTCGGGCATCCTCAAACCAACGGGGCAGCTGAAGTGATCAACCGAATCATCCTCCAAGGACTGAAGTCTCGACTGGATGGCTGCAAGGGACGATGGGTAGAGGAGCTCCCCAACGTGCTATGGGCCTATCATACGACGCCTCGAGCCCCCACTGGTGAAACGCCGTTCAGCTTAGTCTTTGGCTCTGAAGCTGTTATCCCTGTGGAGATCGGAGCACCCAGCCCCCGGGTGGAGGCTTATAGTGAAGAAGGTAACCCTGACCAACTGCGAGCCAACCTCGACCTGGTGGAGGAAGTGCGGGACAGGGCGCGGCTTCGAATGGCAGCCTACCGGCAACGGGCCGCGAAATACTACAACGCACGCGTGCGCCCCCGGACGTTCCTACCAGGAGATCT
>UESW01004319.1:0-25301 GCA_900491605.1 Calamus simplicifolius
AAGTTTCAGTGAAATGTGGGTGTGTTGGCCTTTTGATAAATGTAAAGAGAAGAAATTTTGGAGTAAATAAGTATATTTCTGAATGTTAATGAGTTTGATTTAAGAAATTGAGAGACTTAAGTTTTAATGGGTTTAAATCACAAGAAAAATCAAGTTTAGTTTGAGTTTTATCCTAAAATGATGTTTTTAGTGGTTGGAGTCGACCTAATTGGAGTGGAGTCGACTCTGGCACGGTTTTAAACTTTCGGCACGCTTTGGAGTCGACCCTGCAGAGCTGGAGTCGACCCTGGAGTCGACCCTACTTTTCTGGAGTCGACCCCTGGAGCCGACACCTATCTGCTGGAGCCGACTCCAAGACGGCAGGTTTTTCTGAGTTAAATCTTGAGAATTTCATATTTAATCCGTTTCAAGTCCGATTTGGATGCCGTTTGAACCGTTGGATTTCTAAAATCGAGTTCTTCAAGCTGGTAAAGTCTTTTCTTAGAAATGTTACATAAAAGTATCGATTTAAGTAAAAAATGATAATCTGGGCTATAAATCGATTAAAAAAATGCTATATCAGGGGCAAAATGGGAAAAGGCTCCGATGTCAATTGCTAATTGTGTTAAGGGCAACTTGGGAAAGAAAATCTAAGGGCAAAATATCATGGTTATAAGTGAGCCACGTGTTTTCCAAAAAGCGTGCGTTAAGAGTGTTTGAGGGCAAAAGGGGAATTTGGCATGCCTTAACCCTTAAGTTTCCATGACTTGGTCCCCAAGTCATTAGAGAAAAAGGGAAACGTGGGTTCAGCCAGAGAAAAGAAAGAAAGAAAGAAAGAGAGAAAGAAGAGGAGAAAAGAGAGGAAGAGAAGAAGAAGAAGAAGGAGGAAGAAAGAGAAAGGGAAAGGGAAGCTTGGGGTTTGTGCTCGACTCCAGGTAAGCTATAGCTTCCCTAGATCTTGTATGACTTTAGATTTTCTTAGATTATTGTATTTTGAGGTAATAGTAGAAGTAATCTTGAGTAGAGAAAGGGTGGAAGAAAATAATGAGATATTAGAGGATAGATCATGTATGCATGCATGGTTCGTGGGAAAACCTCGTGTGGAGGTAATCCTAATAGCTATCGTATCTGTATGTTGACGTAGGTCAAGAGGGTTATTCCAGGGAGCCGGAATACCAGAGTTGAGTACCAGTCGAGGAGTAACCTACTAAGGTGAGTGGGTTTCTCATCTAGCAATGAGAAGTTAATTTGAGCTAGTATAATGAGATTAATACCTAGTTGGTATGTTATGTTTAGCAGAGTATTATGTATGTTTTAAATATGAGAAATGAGAACCTAGTATATGATATTCTGATAAATGAGTTTTGAGCATGAGTTTTAAGCATAAAGACATGAGTTTCGAGCATGAGTTTTGAGCATAAACACATAAGCATGAGTTTCGATGAGGGGATTTTTAATGTATACATGGCATATTTGCATGATAAAGCTTTACAAATGATGTATGTATCATACTGAGCATCAGGCAGCTAGGGGGCTGATCACCCTTTAGACTGTACTGTAGCATGAGCATTGCACACTACTATCGAGCCGGCACCTCCTTGCGAACAGATCGTACGATGAACCCCAGAATCAGGGGTGAGTGCACGCTTAACCAGGCCAGTGGGGCTGGTTGTGAGCAGCCCGTGGGGGCATGAATCATAGCTCAGTGGAGCTGATTACTATATATAGCCCGTGGGGGCAGAGAGAAAACCCGAGGTTCCAGGGTTAAGGAACAAAGCACTTTGCCAGGTGAACCGCACGGGTAAGGGGTGCTATTTGTGCGGGGATCCTGTTGCTAGTCACGCACCCGATGAGAGTACACCTACGGAGGGCGACTGTAGGGTGGTACCTCAGAGGCATTACACACACAGCCCAGCATCATGAGATTTAAAAGCATATGTTGTGATATAAAAAGGGCCAATGGGCCAAATAGTTATCCCGAGAGGGAGAGTTTACTTGAGATGCCAGTGGGCAAGCAGATCCGATGGGAGTCTGGGTTGTTGTAGATAAAGAATGCATATTTCATATTGTAATGCATGGATTTTTATCTTAATGAGTTATCTTTCAGTGAAAAGTTATTATAGAGTATTTCAGTACTGATATGTTATTTGAAGAATAAGCTACATTTTATTTTATCTGATATCATGTTAAAAATGTACTTTGAGTTGTACAAGCTAAATAGTATCAGCATACGATTGAAATAAGAGGTTATGGTTCTCTATTTCTCCATAGTTAGATGGTTATCCAGTCACTGGGACTTAGGTCTCATCCCTCTATGATTTAAATGTTCTTTCAGATCAGTGAGTATTTCTGCCAGGATCACAAGATAAGCAGGACAGAACCCTTAGCTGGTGAAGCTTGCTTGGATGCAAGGGTGTATAATGCTAGCCTTGTATATTGAGAGAGTGGTTTGATATTTGTATATTTGTATATGTGTATGTGTACAGTGAGATGTAATGATGTTTTAGACCTTTTTGGATATGAATACGAGACTTATGTTTTGGAGAAAATTATGAGCATGATGTGTGCACTTAGGATTTTGATGTCGATTGTGAATGTGATCTTGTAAACTGCCTGAGGAATGTCATGAAAAATATTATCTGAGCAGGTTGATGCTTAGTGTTGATTGAGTGATTTGTGTATATAATTGAGATGAAAATGAAAAGTTTTTAACAGGATGTGTTTTCGTGTGTCTGCCACTTATGATAATTAGTTGGGGTTCTCTAGCTCTTTATGGAGCGCTACATAAAGACTAGTAAAACTCTATCCGATTACCACAAGTGTGCAGGTGTGCTGTCGGTGGCCCCAGAGAGGAGGGGGAGCTGACAAGTTTTGGTATCAGAGCCCTAGGTTATTAGGTCCTAGGGGAATAAGTATGAGTATGAGTCTAGGATGATTGAATGTTTATGATTATAGCTATTGAATGATGAAACTGATGTAATGAATAATGTCTTGTAGGACGATTACTACAAAGGCATCTAGAGAGACAGAGCAATCTTCAGGCAGGGATAGAAGCAAAGGTCAAAGTAGACTCAGAAGGTCAGTTAGAAGAAGTCAAATTGATAGAATGGCTTCTAGTGATTCCACCGAGCCAGTATCTAATGAGGCTAGAGTGAGGGCGTCTTCAGAGCAGATGCCAGAGTCTTCTTCACAGTCTATTACCCCTGTGCCAGTAGACCCATCTCGAGTACAGACTCAGGGGCCTAGTATGTCAGAGTTGGTAGGCATGATTACTCAGGCTGTGGTAGCAGCTGTGGGTGCTAGTTCTAGCCTTCCATCTAAAAATACGGAGGTTGTGAGGAATGTGGAAAGAGCCAGAAAGTTAGGGGCTCTGGAGTTCCAGGGAACTACTGATCCTATTCAGGCCGGGGCATGGCTGCAGAGGATCGAGAGAGTATTTGATGTGATGGGATGCTCTGAGGAGCAGAGGCTGAGTATTGCCACCTTTTTACTGAGGGTAGAGCCCAGAGTTGGTGGAGATCTATTCAGGGCAGGCAGCCCCAGGGAGTGGAGTTGACATGGGAAAATTTTAGAAGAGAATTTCATCAGCAATATTATTCTGAGATTTATAGGGATCAGAAGAGGAGGGATTTCCTTTGTCTGACTCAGGGGAGGATGTCCGTGGCAGATTATGAAGCCACTTTTGTGGAGTTATCTCAGTTTGCTAGGGCCTTGGTGGCTGATGAGAGGGAGAGATGTCGACTATTCCAGGATGGATTGAATCTCCCTATTAAAGCCAAGACCTGTATGCAGACCTACAATAGTTACTCTGAGTTGGTGCAGGGAGCACTCAAAGCCGAGGAGATTGAAAAAGAATATATGAGTAGGAGGCAGGATAGAATGAAAAGAAGTGCTCCTAGTTATTCTTCTGCTCCGGGAGGGACTCAGCCATTTAAGAAACCCCAGAGGACTGGACAGTTTTATTCTGGGTTTAGAGCCCCTGGTGATGTGGGCAGAAGATCAGTATCTGTGTCAGCATCTAGCCCAGTTCAAAGAAAGCCTTATGGGGGTGTGCCTCAGGTTGCCACCAGCAGGGTGTCTGGTGATGTAGGGGAGCAGGGTCGTCCTTCTGGTGGAGGGAGAAATATACCCCCATGTAATGTATGTGGAAAACTTCATTTGGGAGAATGTAGAGGGGCAATAAGGGATGTTATATTTGTGGTGATCTAGGTCACCTGAAGAGAGATTGCCCTAGGAGAGGGCAGCAGGCTGGTGGGCTTCCTCAGGGGCCAGTAATGCCAAGGGGACAGCCTAGTAGGAGGGGTGATGGTAGTGTTGTGGCTTCAGCCAGTCAGGTGGGGCCTAATGTTAATCAGCCAGGAGGGTCATCCAGTATTCCGAGGCCGAGGCCAGAGTGTTTGCCATGACCAGGCAGGAGGCTCAGATTGATCCTGATGTGGTGACAGGTATGCTACCCATCGATAATCATGATGCTTATATTTTAATTGATTCTGGATCTACGCATTCATTTATCTCATGTGAGTTTGCTAAGCATCTAGTTAGAGATGTGGGCCAGTTGGGTAGTCAGTTGGTAGTATCTATGCCCGTAGGGAGGCCTTTTATAGCAGACCAAGTGTATAGAGGTGTGATATTTCTGTGGAGGGTCAGAAATTAGCAGCAGATTTGATTCCTTTGAGGTTGAAAGAGTTTGATGCCATTTTGGGGATGGATTGGCTATCTGTGCATAGAGCCAGAGTAGATTGCTTAAGGAAGGAGGTGATGTTACAAACTTCTGATGATAGAGAGGTCTGTTTTGTTGGTGATAGGAGGGGGTTACCCTCAGGAGTGATTTCAGCTCTGTCAGCCAATAGAATGCTAGCAAAGAGATGTGAAGCCTATTTAGCTTGTGCAGTGAGCCTAGAGGGCAATGGTTTAGAGCTGACGAATATCCCTGTGGTAAGGGATTTTTCAGATGTATTTCCTGAGGAGCTGCCAGGGTTACCTCCTGACAGAGGATTTGATTTCAGTATAGATCTAGCCCCAGATACCAGACCAATAGCCAGGGCACCTTATAGAATGGCTCCAGTTGAATTGAAAGAATTGAAAAGTCAGTTACAAGAATTATTGGATAAAGGGTTTATTAGACCCAGTATATCACCATGGGGTGCACCAGTGTTGTTTGTGAAGAAAAAGGATGGTACCTTGAGGTTGTGTATAGACTATAGACAGTTGAACAAGGTGACCATTAGAAACAATTATCCATTGCCAAGGATCGATGATTTGTTTGATCAGCTGCAGGGGGCAGCAGTGTTTTCAAAGATTGATCTGAGATCTGGGTATCATCAATTGAGAATAAAGAATGAGGATATATCTAAAACTGCTTTCAGGACCAGATATGGTCATTATGAGTTCTTGGTGATGCCATTTGGCTTGACAAATGCTCCAGCTGCTTTTATGGGTCTGATGAATCAAGTATTTCAAGAGTATCTAGATAAATTTGTGATAGTATTCATTGATGACATCTTGATTTATTCTAGAAGTAGTGAAGAGCATGAACAGCATCTGAGGACAGTTTTGCAGATATTAAGAGAAAAGCAATTATATGCAAAGTTTAGTAAAAGTGAATTTTGGCTGGATGAGGTAAAGTTCTTGGGACATGTAGTTTCAGCCAAGGTATTATGGTAGATCCTCAAAAGATTGAAGCTATAGTAATTGGGTATCACCTACCAATCAGACTGAGGTGAGGAGTTTCTTGGGGCTAGCAGGATATTATAGAAGATTTATAGAAAATTTCTCGATTTTGGCTTCTCCTATGACTAAGCTGCTTAGAAAGAATATCAAGTTTGATTGGTCTAATGAATGCCAGAAGAGTATGGATGAATTGAAAAAGAGATTAACCTCAGCCCCAATCCTAATACTACCTGATAGTGCCAGTGATTATGTGATCTATAGTGATGCCTCATTGAAGGGTTTGGGGTGTGTTTTAATGCAGAATGGGAAAGTGGTGGCTTATATATCTAGACAGTTGAGATCCCATGAAAAGAATTACCCCACCCATGATTTGGAGTTAGCTGCTGTTATATTTGCATTGAAGGTTTGGAGGCACTACTTGTATGGAAGAAGATGCCAGATATTTACTGATCATAAGAGCTTGAAATATATTCTGACCCAGAAGGAATTGAATTTAAGGCAGAGAAGATGGATTGAATTGATTAAAGACTATGATTGCACTATTGAGTATCACCCAGGGAAAGCTAATGTTGTGGCTGATGCCTTGAGTCGAAAGTCTATGGCCACATTGGCTTCTATCAGAACCGTACAGCTACCCTTGATGATTGAGTTAAGGAGGTTAGATGCAGAGCTAGCTGTAGAAGAATCAGGAGCCTTGTTGGCTACTTTCAGAGTGAGACCCCAAATGCTAGAAGAAATAAGAGAAGCTCAGTTGCTAGATCTACATTTGCTTAAAGCTAGAGATTTAATTCAGAGTGGGTCTCAGTCAGAGTTTTCTGTTAGAGGTGATGGAGTGTTATTATTCAAGGGCAGAGTTTGTGTGCCAGCTGTGGAATCAGTGAAAGATCAGATTTTAAGGGAAGCACATAGCTCAGCTTATTCAATGCATCCAGGTAGTACTAAGATGTATAGAACTATCAAACAGAATTACTGGTGGAATGGTATGAAAAAGGAGATAGCTGAGTATGTATCTAAGTGTTTGGTGTGTCAGCAGATTAAGGCTGAACATCAGTGTCCAGCTGGAAAGCTTCAGCCTCTGTTTGTGCCAGAGTGGAAATGGGAGCATATAACTATGGATTTCGTTGTAGGACTCCCAAAGACCAGAAGGGGCAATGATGCTATATGGGTGATAGTTGATAGATTGACTAAGTCTGCTCATTTTCTGCCTATTAAGATTGTCTTTACCTTGGATAGATTAGCAGAATTATATGTGCATGAAATTGTGAGTAGGCATGGTGTGCCAGTATCGATAGTATCAGATAGAGATCCAAGGTTCACATCTCAATTTTGGGCAGAATTACAGAAAGCTTTGGGGACTAAATTGAGGTTCAGTACAGCATTTCATCCCCAAACCGATGGTCAGTCAGAAAGAACCATCCAGACACTGGAGGATATGCTGAGAGCTTGTGTCATGGAATTTTCTGGTAGCTGGGATGATCATCTACCTTTAATAGAGTTTGCTTACAATAACAGCTACCATTCTAGCATTGATATGGCACCATATGAGGCCTTGTATGGGAGAAAATGTAGAACTCCAGTGTGTTGGGATGAGGAGGGAGAGAGAAGGCTGTTAGGCCCTGAGTTAGTGCAGCTTACAGCAGATCAAGTTAAAATTATAAGAGCTAAATTAAAGGCAGCCCAGGATAGACAGAAGAGCTATGCAGATAAAAAGCATAGAGAGGTAAAGTTTGAGGTTGGAGATAGAGTCTTTCTGAAGGTATCTCCTTGGCGAGGTATTATGAGATTTGGAAAGAAAGGCAAGTTGAGTCCCAGGTATATTGGACCCTATGAAATTCTGGAAAGAGTTGGGACACTAGCTTATAGATTGGCTTTACCTCCAGAGTTATCTCAGATTCATAATGTATTTCATGTATCAATGCTTAGGAGGTATGTGCCGGATTCCTCTCATGTGATTCAGTCTGAGACTATAGAGTTACAGGGGGATTTATCATTTGCAACAGAACCAGTGAAGATCTTGAGTAGGGAGATTAAGCAGCTCCGCAGTAAAAGAATTCCATTAGTTAAGGTGCAATGGTTAAATCATCAAAAAGAGGAGGCTACATGGGAGCGAGAGGATGAGATGAGATTGAAGTACCCCCATCTATTTGAAAATATATCTAGCTAAATTTCGGGACGAAATTTCTTAAGAGGGGGAGAATTGTAACATCCTGAAAACCTTGTAATTTATGGCATTTTCATTTGAAATGAAAGTCAGAAGTTTCAGTGAAATGTGGGTGTGTTGGCCTTTTGATAAATGTAAAGAGAAGAAATTTTGGAGTAAATAGTATATTTCTGAATGTTAATGAGTTTGATTTAAGAAATTGAGAGACTTAAGTTTTAATGGGTTTAAATCACAAGAAAAATCAAGTTTAGTTTGAGTTTTATCCTAAAATGATGTTTTTAGTGGTTGGAGTCGACACTATTTGGAGTGGAGTCGACTCTGGCACGGTTTTAAACTTTCGGCACGCTTTGGAGTCGACACCTGAGGTGGAGTCGACCCTAGAAGGTTAACATTTCTGCTGCAGGGAGTCGACACCTACTTTTCTGGAGTCGACACCTATTTTTGGAGCCGACACCTATTTTGCTGAGCCGACTCCAAGACGGCAGGTTTTTCTGAGTTAAATCTTGAGAATTTCATATTTATTCCGTTTCAAGTCCGATTTGGATGCCGTTTGAACCGTTGGATTTCTAAAATCGAGTTCTTCAAGCTGGTAAAGTCTTTTCTTAGAAATGTTACATAAAAGTATTGATTTAAGTAAAAATGATAATCTGGGCTATAAATCGATTAAAAAAATGCTATATCAGGGGCAAAATGGGAAAAGGCTCCGATGTCAATTGCTAATTGTGTTAAGGGCAACTTGGGAAAGAAAATCTAAGGGCAAAATATCATGGTTATAAGTGAGCCACGTGTTTTCTAAAAAGCGTGCGTTAAGAGTGTTTGAGGGCAAAAGGGGAATTTGGCATGCCTTAACCCTTAAGTTTCCATGACTTGGTCCCCAAGTCATTAGAGAAAAGGGAAAAATGTGGGTTCAGCCAGAGAAAAGAAAGAAAGAAAGAAAGAGAGAAAGAAGAGGAGAAAAGAGAGGAAGAGGAAGAAGAAGAAGAAGGAGGAAGAAAGAGGAAGGGAAAGGGAAGCTTGGGGTTTGTGCTCGACTCCAGGTAAGCTATAGCTTCCCTAGATCTTGCATGACTTTAGATTTTCTTAGATTATTGTATTTTGAGGTAATAGTAGAAGTAATCTTGAGTAGAGAAAGGGTGAAAGAAAATAATGAGATATTAGAGGATAGATCATGTATGCATGCATGGTTCGTGGGAAAACCTCGTGTGGAGGTAATCCTAATAGCTATCGTATCTGTATGTTGACGTAGGTCAAGAGGGTTATTCCAGGGAGCCGGAATACCAGAGTTGAGTACCAGTCGAGGAGTAACCTACTAAGGTGAGTGGGTTTCTCATCTAGCAATGAGAAGTTAATTTGAGCTAGTATAATGAGATTAATACCTAGTTGTGGTATGTTATGTTTAGCAGAGTATTATGTATGTTTTAAATATGAGAAATGAGAACCTAGTATATGATATTCTGATAAATGAGTTTTGAGCATGAGTTTTAAGCATAAAGAAAAAAGCATGAGTTTCGAGCATGAGTTTTGAGCATAAGCACATAAGCATGAGTTTCGATGAGGGGATTTTTAATGTATACATGGCATATTTGCATGATAAAGCTTTACAAATGATGTATGTATCATACTGAGCATCAGGCAGCTAGGGGGCTGATCACCCTTTAGACTGTACTGTAGCATGAGCATTGCACACTACTATCGAGCCGGCACCTCCTTGCGAACAGATCGTACGATGAACCCCAGAATCAGGGGTGAGTGCACGCTTAACCAGGCCAGTGGGGCTGTTGTGAGCAGCCCGTGGGGGCATGAATCATAGCTCAGTGGAGCTGATTACTATATATAGCCCGTGGGGCAGAGAGAAAACCCGAGGTTCCAGGGTTAAGGAACAAAGCACTTTGCCGGGTGAACCGCACGGGTAAGGGGTGCTATTTGTGCGGGGATCCTGTTGCTAGTCATGCACCCGATGAGAGTACACCTATGGAAGGGCGACTGTAGGGTGGTACCTCAGAGGCATTACACACACAGCCCAGCATCATGAGATTTAAAAGCATATGTTGTGATATAAAAAGGGCCAGTGGGCCGAGTAGTTATCCCAAGAGGGAGAGTTTACTTGAGATGCCAATGGGCAAGCAGATTTTGGTGGGAGTCTGAGAATTTAATAAAGAAATCTGGTTGTAGATAAAGAATGCATATTTTTATATTGTATGCATGGATTTTTATCTTAATGAGTTATCTTTCAGTAAAAAGTTATTGTAGAGTATTTCAGTACTGATATGTTATTTGAAGAATAAGATACATTTTATTTTATCTGATATCATGTTAAAAATGTACTTTGACTTGTACAAGCTAAATAGTATCAGCATACGATTGAAAATAAGAGGTTATGGTTCTCTATTTCTTCATAGTTAGATGGTTATCCAGTCACTGGGACTTAGGTCTCATCCCTCTATGATTTAAATGTTCTTTCAGATCAGTGAGTATTTCTGCCAGGATCACAAGATAATCAGGACAGAACCCTTAGCTGGTGAAGATTGCTTGGATGCAAGGGTGTATAGATGCTAGCCTTGTATATTGAGACAATGTGGATTGATATTTGTATATTGTATATGTGTATGTGTATAGTGAGATGTAATGATGTTTTAGACCTTTTGGGATATGAATATGAGACTTATGTTTTGGAGAAAATTATGAGCATGATATGTGCACTTATGATTTTGATGTCGATTGTGAATGTGATCTTGTAAACTGCCTAGGAATTATGAAAAATATTATCTGAGCAGGTTGATGCTTAGTGTTGATTGAGTGATTTGTGTATATAATTGAGATGAAAATGAAAAGTTTTTAATAGGATGTTTTTCGTGTGTCTGCCACTTATGATAATTAGTTGGGGTTCTCTAGCTCTTTATGGAGCGCTACATAAAGACTAGTAAAACTCTATCCGATTACCACAAGTGTGCAGGTGTGCTGTCGGTGGCCCCAGAGAGGGGGGGAGCTGACATAAAGTTTGTCATCTTTTAAATATTGAAATAGTGGGGGATTGTTGGAGATCTAATGTATTTCAATATTCAAAAGCCTTTTGATTTGATAAGTCATTTTATCTGATACGTCGTTCTCAACCGGTAGGATAAGTCTTTTTATTTCAACCGGTAGAATAAATCCTTTTATTTTTCTTTTTGACCAGTCTTTTGACTTATATGTCTCTATGTTCGTGATAAGTCTTGATAAGTCTTTTATTTTGTTTGACCAACCGTTGGACGCTGATCGACCTTTAGACTGAATCGTCATTCCCGTTGGATTGACTCGCTGCTTTCAACTGGTGCTTGCTATCTTATAAATATTTGAAGCAATGCCTTTCGGTGAAAATAAAATTCAAATCTTGCTCTTTCCATCATTATCCAGAGATCCATTCCCTCGTCCTTATCCAGTCCAGAGATTCATTCTTTTGCTTTGCTTCGTTCTTATCCAAAGAGAAGGAACTCATTCGGTTGTTCATCCTCTTCTGACATTGGTGTGTGCACGCTTGTTAGAAGACTCGTTGCTATTGTATCCTAGAGGGTAGCCGTGCTCTGATCTTCTGCACCGAGATATTATCTCCGAGAGGTGCAAATCTATTCTTAAGGACAGTGCCTTGCATGCCACAGCATCTTCTCAACTTCTCAAATAGATAAGATCTTCTTGGGTACTATCTTTCCTCAAACTTATCCAACAGATATTATAAATATTTTTTATAATTATAATCTAGTGTTTTAATTTTTTTAACCCAAAAAATATTATTATTTTGAAACGTTTTTATAACCAAGTCAAAGGTAATTGAGATTCGTCCCTCCTCAGCGGACTGCTCGGATTGTTATATCTTTCTCCGTTGACTACTCTCGCTCTGCTCTTGATTTTGATAGATCTGAACACTAGGGTTTCCTGCTACTTCGGAGCGAACCGGCATACGGTTTTTATCTTTTGAGAGCCTCCCCTTCAGGGTATGTTAAAATCAACTTTGATGTTAAAATCAACTTTGATGGGAGTGTTCAGGGCAGACTTGTTGGCTCTGCTTTTATTATTAAAGGTTTAGATGGTGGTTTGTTGACGGCGGAAAGTTTTGGTCTCCTTGATTCCTTTGTTCCTATGGCAGAGCTGTATGCGGTGTGGGCTAAAATTTCCTATGCTGCTCGGATCCTTCATGCACAGAGTCTCTTTATAAAGGGAGACTCCCTCATGGTCATTCGCTGGCTTCGGCAGAACTGTAGCAGTCTCCCTCCTAATCCTCTTCTTCTGGATATCTGGTCTCTTTTGAAGGGGGTCTCCTGCTTTCAGATTCGCTCGCCATGTCTATCGTGAGGCCAACACGGCGGTTGACTGGATTGCGGGTGTTGCGGTTCTTTTTTCTAGTTTTTAGTTATGAAAATATGGTGATTCCTGTCCCATTATACTTAAACAGCTTTTATTTTTTGATACATCCGACTAACTCGCACTAGACTGGTATGATCGCTTCTTTTTTAATTTTATAATATATTCTGATTGACTCGCATTAGACTGGTGTGATCGCCCCTTTTTCAAAAAAAAAAAAAAAACAAGCAATTGACATTTTCATTTTAGATTTCAAGCTGCATTGTAAAATTTACATTTACATGATGGAGGAACAAGGGCAATCTCGTCACTTTCGCCAAGCAGATAAAAGGCTCTAATTTCTAAACCTCCTCTATGCTACCGGCGTACCGCGTTGACAAAAAATATAAAAAAATAAAAAATAAAAAGAAGCCAAGCGGCCAGCAGAAACGGAGCAGGGGACCAAGCAATGGCGGCGGAAGGAGGAGAGGCGGAGGGCGACTTGATCGAGATCCTGGAGCCGTCTTCGACCCCGATCGATCTCGCCCGGTACGTGAACCACGTCCGCGAACCCGCCTCCGGGGCCATCGCCACCTTCGAAGGCACCACCCGCGACACCTTCGAGGGGAAACGCGTCCTCGAGCTCCGTTACGAGGCCTACGTCCCGATGGCGCTCCGCCGCCTGCGGGCCATCTGCTCCGCCGCCCGCGCCGCCTGGCCCCTCCGCCGCCTCGCCGTCGCCCACCGCCTCGGAACCGTCCCCGTCGGAGAGGCCAGCGTCTTTGTGGCGGCGTCGGCAGTGCACCGGGCCGCCGCGCTCGAGGCATGCCGCTTCCTCATCGACGAGGTGAAAGCGTCGGTGCCTATCTGGAAGAAGGAGGTCTACGCCAACGGCGAGGTCTGGAAGGAGAACAGAGAGTTCCTTGAGAGAAGGAACGCCTTGACCTCCTATTCTTGCTGCTGCGCGACCAAGACCAAGCTTTGGGTGGACGACGACGACGCCGCCGCGGTCGAAGATGGCTGGCCGTCTGATGGAGATTAGTCGAGGAAGAGGAACCGATCATCTGGCTCAGGCCCTAGATTAGTCGAGAGAGAGTGTGTGTATGTGTGGAAGGCAGGGCCAGAGGAGAGATGGCAGGGGATCTCTCAGAAACCTGGAAGGCAATCGATGTTTCGGAGAGGTAATCGACTCGTTTTTTCTCGTTTACAATAAGAATTTTGTGATTTCAATTATCCTTTTCTTTCTTTTTGATTGTTGTTGCGGAATTAGTTGCTCTCCGATCTCCCTATCCCCTTCTCTTTCCACATTATTACAGCTACCAACGAGCTTCAAATTTTCTTATGGAATTCACTTAAAGGCTTGAAGTTTCTAGGTTTTCTTTTTAATTTTCAACAAAAAAGAAAGAATTTGCTACAGGTTTGGCGTTGGAAGGGATTATGATTAAGTTCAATTTGCTTCGGGATAAAACAATTAATTTTGCCTGTAAGAATATATGATGGTACCATAGTTCCAATTACATAGCCATCCTACCGTATCCAATCAGGATAATCAATTATGCTAGGGGGCTTAGAGTTGCGAGTCTTTATTATTATTATTATTTTTAAATATTTATTCATGTGCATGTAATATGTCTCATTTGGCCCCGTGAAATTCCTAGCATTGTGGTTAAGCAGCAATTGATACAAGATCGATTCGCATATAAGTAATATTTTTAATAATTAATAATTACAGTTGATTATTCTTTTAAAATAATAGCTAAGAGGAAACGATTCCTAAAAAAAATTAAGAGAGGACCGTCGAGGCTAAGAAGCCTTGGTAGGACTTGCTTTCCTACAATAAAGTTACTAGTAGATTAGAAGGGTATACCTGGTAAGAGGGAGAAGATCAAAGTATTGAAGGGGTTGCTCTGCCTGGCGGATGCGTCCTAAATGACCAAGCCTTGAGCCCACGGATCTGCGGCCAAGTATCTGCTGACCTGGATGACGATCACCTTGAATCCTGGATTCTGCAAGATCACCATATAAGGGTTAAAGAATAATAGAGAAAATTTAGAATAGAGGCAAAGAGACAAGAAAGGAGTAGAGAAAAGGGGAGGCCGGCCAAGGGCTCTTGGGCGTCCACTATTGAAGAAAAGGTGGCGGCCAGGGTTTCTCCTGGAGACTTGGGATATTGGCACACACAGGATGAGGGAAACCAGAGAACCAATTAATAAAAATCACAATAACTCAAAACTTGGATTGATTGATTAATAATAAAAGATACATCATTCATACAAGAGGGTCTCTTTTACAGAGCAAGAGACTTGGGGCCCAAGAAAATATAGATATGAAAGAGAAAAAAAAAAAAAAAGGTGCCCTAATCAAATTTGGCATAAAATCTGCAGCGTCCAAATGAGGAAGGTGATCTTCTAGATGCAATCAGCGGCAGCTGGATTCGGCATAAAATCTGTGGCGTTCAGATAAGGCAGGTAATCATCTAGATATGATTGAGATGCCATCAACGGCAGCTTAATTTGGCATAAAATCTGCATGATGAGGAAGGTGATCTTCTAGATGCAATCAGCGGCAGCTGGATTCAACATGAAATTTATGGCGTCCAGATGAGGAAAATGATCATCCAGATCGAGAAGGTTGCTTTCTTTGCTAAGTAGCATGTGGGCTGCTTGAAGTAGGTGTGGCACCAACTTGAATTTAGCAGTTGCTCTGTCTGACTTTGATGGCCTTGTCTTCTGCTCCAATACTGATGTCTCCTCTTGTAAGCTGATGAACTTACTACATGACTCACATTAAAATAAACTGAACTGGATAGGATCAATTTGGAATAAAATGAACTGGATGAGACTCAAAATAAACTAAACTTTATTTTTCAACTCAAGACTTGAATCATAACTAATCAGATATCCACAGAGGGTTAAGAATCCTCTGCTTGATCCTGGTGCCCACACCAATTCTTCCGGGATGGGAAGAACTTGACCTCGTCGAGTATGGATCATTCTGGCTCTGGTATCTCTTTAGTAGGTCTGGGTCGAGGTGTTGCAAGTCCTCTCGAGTAATCCATGAATCGTCATATTCGGGACGACCCTGCCATCGGACCAGGTAGCATTGATAACCGCAGTTCGAGTCGTAATGGCTTGATCGTCTATGATACGCTTGATCCGCTCTCCTTGCTCAGGTAAAATTGGTGGTGGACACTCTTGGGTAGGTTTGCTCATGAAAGGAGGGTTAGGTCCAAAGTACTCATGCATCAAGATGTGTGTCGATTGCGCGATAGCCTAACAAGGCTTCAGAGAGGTGCGTTGATCGCATGATAGCCTATCAAGGCTTCGAAGAGGCGCATCGATCGTGTAATCTTTCGATCACGGCTGTAGATCGGCATATCAGGCTTTGGAAAGGCACGTCGTTCGCGTGATATGAAGATCACGACTGTAGATCGGCATATCAGGGCTTCGGAGAGGCGCGTCGATGCATGATAGCCTATCAAGGCTTCGAAGAGGCACGTCGATCATGTAATCTTCAGATCATGGCTGTAGATCGGCGTATCAGGGCTTTGGAAAGGCGCATTGGAAAGGCGCATCATTCGCATGATCTTCATATCACAGTTGTGAATCGGCTTATCTCACCATGAATCGGCTTATCCCATTACGAAAAGGTATATTGATGAGACCGTTGATCGCATCCGATCGGATCTAACGATGCAGATCAATTCCATAAGGTTGCCTCCAAGAGGCACCTTAAGGCTATAAATAGATCACTCATTTTGCATTTCATATTATCAATAAAATACCTTCCTTCTCTTAAGTATTTGCATACTCTACTAAAGGAAGTATAGCTATGGTGTATAGAAAAAAAAAGAGAAAAGCATTCTTGGTTTGAATTTTTAGTGAATTGTAGTGATGTATTCACCAGAAGAATACTGTTGTATCCTAGAAGACAATCGTCATACAAACCATAAGCACCTTTGCGGAACGAAATTGTCTTAAGAACATAGAATGTAACTCTAGACTCAGTCATCTTTTGATTGAGTTAGCCCTTACATTCCAATACTCCCATCAATAATCTTAAGACAAATTCCTGCTTTCTATTATGGAAGTGCTGCTACAGATGGCTACAATGCCTACATTCGTTCAAGCCGAGAAACCAAAGAAGTTCTTCGGAACCAACTTCAAGAGATGGCAACAGAAGATGTTGTTCTACTTACCACTTTGAATTTGGTCAGAGTACTAAATGAAGATCCACCAGTCCTGAAAGAAGGGGAAACCGACAAGCAAGTGGTTACTGCGGTAGATGCATGGAAGCATTCAGACTTCCTATGCAAGAACTACATTCTCAATGGTTTGGATAATACTCTATATAATATGTACAGTAGTATTGCTACTGCCAAGGAGTTATGGGCATCCCTGGATAAAAAGTACAAGACAGAGGATGCTGAACATAAAAAGTTTGTGATCAAAAGATTTTTAGACTACAAAATGGTTGATCATAAAGCTGTTATAAAGCAAGTTCAAGAGCTTCATATCATCCTGCATGAGATACATGCAGAAAGAATGTCTCTTAGTGAGTCATTCCAAGTAGCTGCTATCATTAAGAAGCTACCGCCATCATGGAAGGACTTCAAAAACCACCTGAAGCATAAGCAGAAGGAGATGGATTTGAAGATCTATTTGTCCGCATAAGGATAGAGAAAGATAATAAGAGCCATGACAAGAAGATAGGAGGACAACCTGTTGAGCCTAAGGCCAACCTCATAGAAAGAAAAAAGAAACGCAAGTTTCTTGGTGAAGGATACAAACATAAAAAGGACAATCCAAAGAAATTTAAGAAAAAGTGTTTATTTGTGGAAAGCAAGGACACAAATCCAAGGACTGTCATTTCAAGGGAAAAGAAAAGAAATAGGTGAAAATTACCGATACCTTATCCTAAGAAGTATCCGAGATGATGCTGTCAGCTGTTGTGTTTGAAGCAAACATGATTGATAAAGCTAATAGTGGTACATCGACACTGAAGCTACCAGACATGTCTGCTCTGATAAGAGTATATTCTCATCATATACTCCTATCAATGGTAGAAATTACCATTATGAAAAATTCTGCTACATCCAAGATAAAAGGACTAGGCCACATAGTACTCAAGATGACATCTGGAAAGAAACTTTTGTTGAATGATGTACTTCATGTTCTAGATATTTGAAAGAATTTGGTGCCAGGCTTCCTCCTAAGCAAATATGGCTTTAGGATGATTTTTGAGTTTGACAAATTTATACTCACTAAGGGGGGAATATTTATTAGAAGGGGTTACTTGAATAATGGATTATTCAAGGTAAATGTAATGACTATACACCGTAACCTTGAAATGAATAAAAATTCCTCTTTCTGCTTATATGGTTGATTCTTCTTGTTTATGGCATGATAGATTAGGACATGTGAATTTTAATTCATTATAAAAATTAATAAAATTAGAATTATTACCTAATCATGAAATCGATCCACATTACAAGTGTGAAGTGTGTGTTGAAGCTAAGTTAGCAAAAATACCATTTTCTTCAGTAAAAATAAATACCGAACCTCTTGACTTAATTCATAGTGATCTATGTGATTTAAAGTCAGTTCAAACTCGAGAAGGTTAAAAGTATTTTAATATTTATTAATGATTCAACAAGATACTGCTACGTATATCTACTAAAGTCTAAAGGTGAGGATCTAGAAATGTTTAAATATTATAAGAATAAAGTTAAAAATTAACTTGATAAAAAGATTAAGGTATAAGGAGTGATAGAGGTAAGAATACGATGCACCTTTTGATAAATTTTATCAAGAGCATGACACTATTCATCAAACTACGGCTCCTTATTCATCTCATTCTAATAGAATTATGGAACGCAAAAATTGCACATTGAAAGAAATGATGAATACTATGTTGATAAATTTTGATACACTATAGAATTTATAGGAAGAAGCAATTTTCTCTGCAAATCATATTCTTAATAAGATACCTCTTAAGAAGAAGAATGTTACTATATATAGTTATGAAAAGGAAAGAAGCCTTCTTATAATTACTTAAGAGTGTGGGGGTATCTAGCTAAAGTAGCTATTTTGGATCCCAAAAATATCAAAATAGGACTTAAAACTGTTGATTATATTTTTATCGATTATGCACAAAATAGTAGCGCATAGCACTTTCTTGTGTATAAATCGGATATATCTAATATACAAAAAAATACAATTATAGAATCAAGGAATGCATCATTATTTGAAGATATATTTTCAAGCAAAGAAAAATTAGAAATAAGTTCAAATAAAAGTACTTATGATAATATGCTAGTAGTAGTCATCAAAAAAAATATCCTGAAGACGAACCCAGACATAGTAAGAGACCAAAAGTTACAAAGTCTTTTGGTCCTGATTATGTAACTTATATGTTACAAAATGAACTTCATACATTCAAAAAGGCAATGTCTATCCTAGAAGCACCATTTTGGAAAGAAGCTATTAATAGTAAAATTGAGTCCATCATGCACAATCATAAATGGGAGTTGGTAGACTTACCATCTGGTATGAAATCTCTAGGGTGTAAGTGGATTTTTAAGAAAAAACTAAAGACTGATGGATCAATTAACAAGTATAAAGCCATATTAGTGGCTAAGGGCTTCAAACAAAAAGAAGAAATAGACTTCTTTGATACCTATTTACCTGTAAGTAGAATAACATCTATAAGAATGTTAATCACTTTTGCAGTCATTAATAATCTTGAAATTCATCAAATGGATGTTAAAATTACTTTTCTAAATGGTGAATTAGATGAAGAAATATATATGGAATAGCTTGAGGGATTTGTTGTTTCTAGGCAAGAAAAGAAGGTGTGTAGACTTATTAAATCCTTATATGGATTAAAACAAGCACCTAAGCAATGGCATATAAAATTTGATAATGTTATGTTATCAAATGGATTCAAAATAAATAAATGTATAAATATATATATACCAAAATCCTACGTGAAGGGTATGTGATAATCTACTTATACGTAGATGACCTATTAATCATCAATAGTAATACTGAAATGATTAAACAAACAAAGAAAATGTTAATCAAATATTTTGATATGAAAAATATGGGTATTATAGATGTTATACTAGGATTCGAATCACTAGAACATCTAAAAAAATAATATTATTTCAATCTCATTACATTGAGAAAATATTAAATAAGTTTAACAAGTATGATATTAGCTTGGTGAAAACACATGTAGATGTTAATCTACATTTGGCTAAGTATACTGGAGAACCCATATCTCAGTTGAAATATTCACGTATAATTAGCAGTTTAATGTATGTCATGAATTGCACTCGTCTTGACATAGCATATGCTATTCATAAGTTGAGCAAATTCACTAGTAATCAACGTTCAAGTCATTGGACAGCTCTAATATAGGTATTAAGATATCTGCGATATACCCTAAGATATGGATTAAATTATTTAAGATATCTAGCTGTACTAGAAGGATACAGTGATGCAAATTGGATATCTTACACAGAAGATAAAATCCACTAGTGAATATATTCACCTTAGAAGAAGGTGTTGTGTCATAAAAATCTTCTAAGCAAACATGTATAGCTCGATCCACTATGGAATCTGAGTTTATTGCTTTAGAAAAGGTTACTGAAGAAGCATAATAGCTTTGAAACCTTTTAGATGTTCTATGTTGGCCAAAGCCTATGTCTGCAATATGCATGCATTGTAATAATTAATCGGCGATTTGCAGAGCACAGAATAAGATGTATAATGGTAAGTCTAGACATATACATCGTAAGCATAATACCATCAAGTAGCTACTTGAAATTGGTATAATTTTTATTGACTATATTCAGTCAAGGAAAAAATCTAATGATCCATTGACAAAGGGGTTACCAAGAGATCAAGTGAATTGTTTATCGAGAGGAATGGGTTTAAAATCTATAATAAAATCTTCAAATGGATACCCAACCTAGTTGACTGAAGATCCCAAGATCTAGGTTCAAAAGAGCAACTAAATTATGAAGAGATCAACATAGCACTAAGGATGTCTAATCCTACTCATTCCTATGATAATTAGTGCTACCTGCTAAGAGTACTAGGATAAGCATTGCTTTTAATGGTTCTTATGACATGAATATCATATGGGGTATAGCAGATACTCTTAATAAGAATCATCTATGTGAGTATGAACTGGGCCAATTCTATGAGAATCTTAAGGTTTTAATTCTCTAAAAGCACTCATAAAACCAAGAGTTGTTCAGGGCCAAAACGAACATAACCATGAGAACCAAAAGAATGTTTAGAAAGAAGTTATGTGATTGTTATTATTTTGGTTTACATTAAAAGATGAAAAGTTCAAGACATCATATTCACTTTTTAGCAAGTAAACTCGATAACAACTCACTAAGGAAGATTCAAAGCCACAAGCTACCTATCCTGATACAACTTCATTCCATTATACTCTTTAAAGTGTTTGCATATTCATTTGCATTAAAGTACTTATTGTGAGGAGATAAACCTTTGATGATCTTTGATCAAAGTCCAATTTTTATTCATGTAGAGGATTGTTGGGTAATGGGCCAATAGGCCTTGAATATCCAAATGGGCCTTGAGAGCCATTACCTCCTTATGTGTGTGAATGAGTGTTGACCCAACTATTGATTTTGATGATTAATAAAGGAATTGAGTATATTTATTTGATTACTAATGGATTTGACAAGTATTTTAGGATCAAAATATTTGATCAATTTAAATGAATTAAGAAACGTATTTTGAATCAAGTACAAAACATCAATTTCAAAGTTTCAGAACCTGGAGTCGACACTTAGAATTCCTGGAGCCGACCCCATGGCCATTCAAATTTTCTTCTGATTTTTGATACGGTCCGGAGCCGACACCTAGAGTTTCAGAGCCGACACCCAGAGTTTTGGAGTCGACACTTACAGTGTCTGGAGCCGACTCCGATGCGGGGACAGAACGTTGATTTTTTGAGCATCTTGGAGCTGACACCTACAGTATTCGGGAGCCGACACCTGACGATGGCGAGCTGACACCTAACTTTTTCGGAGCCGACTCTCGACGGACTCAGAACTTTCTATTTTTGGAAAAATGACTTGGAGCCGACACCTGAAAAGTTGGAGCCGACTCCAACCTGACTGGGACGAATATTTAAAATGCCAGATCAGCTCTAATGGTAATATTTCCTTTTTACCTAATTTCTAACGGATATATTTTATTTCCAGATACATTCCAACGGCTAGTTTTCTTCTCAAAATGATTAAAAAAATCTATAAAAAGGGGAAAATACCCATTTGAAAAAGGACGGAAAATTAAAAAATCTCAAATCAAAAATCCGAGAAAGCTTGAGCCTGAATCTCAAGAGAAAAGCACTCAAATTCAAATCCTTCATGTTGGAAGATTATTGAAAAATTATATGCTCCAATCCTTTTGAATTTGATGATTACTAAAAGCCATTGAGTACATTAAAGATGTAATGAGTTTATTTAAATGAGCAATAAATTTATTTTGAACAATCAATGAGAATGTTAAAGTTTGACATTAATCATTTTGAAAGTAACTTCAAGCTCAATACTTTAAGCTTTCAAAAAGAAATTTTATAATTCATGTTTTAATCAATGAGTTTAGGATTACTTCTTGAATTAATTCTTAATGTCAATCTTATTGAATTCAAGTCAAAAATATGAATTAAAATGAATCTGGAACGATTTTAATGTAAATCAGAAAAGTTTCTGATTTTTGATACGTTCTGGAGCCGACTCATGAGTTTCAGAGTCGACTCCCTCAGAGACAGAAATATGTATCTGTCTCGAGTCGACCCACGTAATTTCATGAGTCGACCCCCGATATTGTCGAGCCGACTCCATGACTGTGCGAGTCGACTCCGCTCAGACACCAGAAGAGTATTTTTCTGAGCACTTCGCGAGTCGACCCCAACCTTTCATGAGTCGACCCCCGACTTTCAGGAGTCGACACTTTACTTTTGGTGAGTCGACCCCTAACCTTTATGAGCATTTATATTTTAAGTATCACGAGCTCGAGCCGACTCAGGAAAAGCATGAGTCGACTCCAGCAAATCTGGGCAAAATTTTTACGGATGCCAACTCAGCTCCAACGGTATGATTTTTGCTTAACGACTATTTTTCTTTGTCTCTAACGGCTATATTCTTGCAGAATCTATAAATAGAGAAGCTGTTTTCAAATCAAAGAGAGACGAATAGAGAGAAATTTATTTCAAAGAAAAAGAAGAGAAAATCGGAAAAACAGAGCATCAGTTGAAAAAATCTGAGATTCAAAATGGAGTAAAAGAAAGAGTGTGAAATCAAAGGAAGTTCCTTCTGTGTTCAAGCTCAAATCCAAGGAAGCTTATGAAGAAAATCCAAGTGCTATTCAAGAGTATCTCAAGAGATTTTCAACGCTCAAAGAAAAGAGGAAAGCCCAAATCGACTCCAACACATCTTCCGTGAAGAATCCAAGCTGAGGCCTGGTTCTACACCTCCAAGGAGTTGAAGAAAAGAAAAAAAGCTCAAAGCCAACCAACTGCAAATCAGGCTTATCTAAACTCTATTCATACATTTGTTTATCTGCTCATTAAGGAGCCTTGTATTTAAACAAACATATTTCTATTCTTTGTGACTAGCTCAATCTGAGGGATTGAACTAGGGGAGGTAGTCTTACCTCAGTTCAAACTTGGTTAAGCTTGGTTTAAGGTTTTTGTGCTGGTGAGCCTTTGAAAACCAGCTGGGTTCGTTGTGTGCCCGGGAAAACAACAAGTTCGAGTTGTGAGCTTGTAAAATAACTCTGCTGTAATCTAGGGTGATTATAGTGTGGACCCAAGTGAATCTTGGGAGTGGACGTAGGTGTTGAATACACCGAACCACTATAAAATCCTTAGTGTTTGCCGTGATCTATTGTCTCTATCTCTATCTCTATTTTATTCACTGCAATTTATATTTACTTTGCATTTGCCTTCATTCATCTCAAGCAAAACAAATTAAAAGGCTAATTTTTTAAAGAACCCAATTCACCCCCCCCCCCTCTTGGATTGTCATCTGGGCCAACAATTGGTATCAGAGCTAGTGCTCATTAGATTTTGATCACACGATCAAGAGCTAAAGTTCCAAATCGCAACACAAGTGGTTCTTTTGCTGAAGGTCATTCTACGAATAGACCTCCACTTTTAATGGCTCAAACTATTCTTATTGGAAAGCTAGAATGAGGATATTCATTCAAGCTTCTGATTATGAGCTTTGGGGTGTTATAATAAATGGACCTAGTACACCCACACACGTTATAGATGGCACTATTGTTCCTAAGCCCGAAAGGGAGTGGAATGATAATGATAGGAAAATGGCACAGCTTAATGCTAAGGCCATGAATGTTTTATATTGCTCCTTAGATGCTAATGAATTCAATAGAATCTCCACTTGTAATTCCGCAAAGGAGATTTGGGATAGATTAGAGGTTACCCATGAGGGTACCAACCAAGTGAAAGAATCTAAAATTAATATTCTTGTTCACAAATATGAATGTTTAGCATGGAACAATCTGAAACCATTGCATGCATGTACACTAGATTTACAGATATTGTAAATGGTTTGAAAAGTCTTGGTAAGACATATACTAACTCTGAACTTGTTCGGAAAATTCTTAGGTCTTTACCAAGAACATGGGAAGCTAAAATGACTGCAATCCAAGAAGCTAAGGACCTTAATACTTTACCCTTAGAGGAGCTTCTAGGATCTTTAATGACCCATGAGCTGACTATGAGGCAGCATGTTGAGGAGGATTCAAAGAAAAAGAAAATAATTGCCCTCAAAGCTGCAAAGGAAGAGAGAGCAGCAGTGATGATGATGATGATAATGATGAAGAGACTTCTCTCTTGGCAAAGAAATTTAAGAGATTTATGAGGAAAAAGAAACTCTTCCACAAGAAAAAATTCGGAGCTAAGTGGGAAGGAGAAAAGGATAAGGACAAGGACAAGGAAAAAGAGAAAGATCCCTTGACGTGCTATGAATGTAATAAACCGGGGCACTTTAGAAATGAATGTCCTAGATTGAAGAAAGCCTACAAAAAGAAAAAGAAGGCTTATATGGCGATATGGAGTGATAGCGAGGAATCTTCTTCCGAAGAAGAAGAACAAAAGAAGTCGCAAACGTATGCTTTATGGCGGACGACAATGACGAGGTATGTTCCGACAACCCTTGTGATGAATTTGCTTTCGATGAACATTTTGATGCCTTTAATGAACTTGTTAGTGATTTTAAAATCTTGAAAAAGAAATACAAGTTTTTGAAAAATGAAAACTTAGCCTTCATTCATGAAAAAGAAAATCTTAACAATGAAATTAAGAAACTTAAATCTGAAAATGAAATTTTAATGAATGAAAAAGAATCAATCTCAAATGAAAAAGATAAACTAAAGAATAAGGTTGAAAAACATAAAAATATAGTTGATAAGTTTACTTTAAGTTCAATTAAATTAGATATGTTGTTAAATAGTCAAAAAGCTGTTTTTGACAAAGCCGGATTAGGATATAACACTTTAAGGAAACAAAAATCACTTAAAAATATTTTGTAAGTGCTGGCCAAAGAAATTTCACATGCTTTAAATGTAATCAAACAGGACACAAATCATATGAATGTAAAATTCTGAAACCAAGTAAAATCTGAATATTAAAGGAAAGAAAATATGGGTTCCGAAAGGAACAATATTTGTTAGTACTAACCATGAAGGGCCCAATAAAGCTTGGGTACCTAAACATAAAGTCTGATTTTATTGCAGGAATGTCTTGTGGCCAAGAGATCAAAAAGAAAATGGTATCTTGATAGTGGCTGCTCAAGACATATGACGGGTGACAAAGAAGAATTCATCACCCTAGAAGAAAAGAAAGGAGGAGCAGTTACATTTGGCGACAATGGCAAAGGCCAAATCTTGGGGTTTGGTAACATTCAAATAACTCCCTCCACCTTTATTGAAAATGTACTTTATGTTGATGGTTTAAAACATAATTTAATTAGTATAAGTCAATTATGTGATAAAGGTTTTAAAGTTGCATTTGAATCTTCTTTATGCACGGTAGCTAATCCCATTGATAATAGCATTGTTTTTATTGGAAATAGAAATGGCAATGTATATATGATTGATTTAGA